>CAUOFW020009946.1:1157878-1186771 GCA_963454935.2 Ilex paraguariensis
ATATGTTTGATAAACCATTTAATATTATGGTTTTCAAATTATCTTTTCTATTGTCATAGAGTTCTTTTTGTGACTATTATTCTCTTCTTTTGAGGACTTGTTCATCTATAACTACTTTTCTTTCTCGCTATTTTCATAGTCTTCCATTAAATGCCAAGCTCTCTCATCATCTGATGATTGAGGGGTGAAAGGTTATACACATAGTTTATTAGCAACATGTCAATCATTGCAAACGTAAAAGAAAAACAACAATAAAATCAATGGAATACACATAAGATCAAGAAAACTCAGTTAGTATTTGGATTAAAATAATATCCTAGTAGTAAAAAAGATGGGAGGAGGTTGGGTGATGTAGCTTAACAACTGAATCACTTGACCTCTTCTTTACTCTAAACATAAAATTCACCATTAACTATAAAAATGACTTTACCTATTTTGTTTATGTAAATAATCAAAGAACTTACATTATTTTTATTTATGAAAACCATTCGATGACCAGTATTCAAAAGGCTCTAACAACTAAAAAAAAAACTAGGTACAACCATCTTAAAAAAAAATGACATAAAGAAAAGATTAGGAGGGTTATCACCACCTTTACAAGACGAACTCGTGATAAAAAAAAAAGTGAACAAGTTATAGGACAATGGAACTCCAGAAACAAAACCAAGCTATATGGTAAGATCAAGGAAAGGAAGGGAAGGGAAGGGAAGTGAACAGGGTGAGAATGGCTATAAACAAGGTGGAGAGATAAGGGTACTGTGGACCACATATTTTCAGCTGGGTTGAGAGAGGCGTTGATATTGGGTAAACGAAAATGTATTCATTAATTACATATATCTTGAGATTTATCTATCCTTTATCAAAATCTATTGCAATAAACTAGGATTGATGCTAAAAAATTTAAGGATCTATCACAATAAAATTGAAAAATATGCACTCAAAAGTTGTGTAAATGAAACGAAAAAGGTGGATATTAGTGTAATTTTGAAAACAAATAAGAATTTATGTTGGGAAGATTATGGGTCCAAAAATTAATGTATGATTAAATGTGATGCAAAATGATCAATCATGATCCAATTTAAGGAATGCTAAATGTAACTATATAGAAAAAAGTGGACATTATTGTAATTTTAAAATAAAATAATAATTTATGTTGGATAATGGAGTTATTGATGAGAGCATAATATTTCATATTTTATATCTCATATCATTCATCTTAGCTATGTTATTTATTTATTTATTTTTAGTTTACTTTTGTATTGTAAAACCCAGAAAAATTAATTTTTTTTAAGAAGGGCAAAATGGTAATTAGTCATTACGGTATGGGTTGAAAACTCAAATTTTTCTAGAACTCCGATAATGAAACGGACCTAACAGTTGGATTTATCTCACAAAATATAGTTAACCAGTTAGTTTTTATCAAATTCTGAGATAATCAGATTTTTTACATTTTACGATGCAATCGGGCGAAGCACGATTAAAATAAACGCGATCGGGTTTTAATTACAAAACATGAAAAATAATTTAAATTTATTTCATATAAAATATATTGAACATAACATGGAACAAGATTTAATTGATTCGAGATCAAATCGGATCAAAAAAAGGAGACATGTGTGTTGCGTTGGGGGCCAAGTATTGGAAAGTATAAAAGGGGAAGAAAATCAGATTTTCTTCCCCATTTTTCAGATGAATTGTTTTTTGGAGAGAGAGAGAGAGAGAGCGAGAATTCTCCAAGCCTTCTTCTTGCAATCTAGATTGATCCATCCTTTGGATTGTTTCTAACCAAGAATGAAAATTGCTCTACGCGATGAGAGCTATGTCTACGTACAAAAAATCACGGATTTCTCTGAAGTCTCAAGATCAAGATTTTTGGAAATGAAGGTTTAAAGCTTTGAGTTGGGTTTCTTGGAGCTTCTTCTACGTGTATTACACTTCAAGAGATATGGTTCTTCTCCTAATTAGGTTTATTTTCAACCTAGGATTTGCGTATAGAATGGGTAGCATGATTAGAGATTAAATCTCTTGTCTAAATATACTTCTACTATAACTAGAGTATAGAAAATAGTATAAGAATGAATAAAATCAATTCTAGCATGAATTAGGTATGTTGAAATTGCTTGTATGTGATTTCATGAGAAATGTGATAAATTGGGGATGATATGTGTTTATATGATTTTGTACCTTTAGGGTGTTTGATATAATGTCTTGAATGAAATGAGCATGTTATTTGAATGAAATTAATATGACATGCTTTGTAAAGATTTTGGAATGTAATTATATGATTAATGATATAAGTTATACTGGGGATTTGAAAATGTTGGTAGACATTAATATTGTTCATAATATGCTTATGACATATTGAACATGACATGAAAATTGCATTTGTTCATGACATTTGCATATGCACAACAAACATTACATTTCAAAAACGGGATTTGGGAAAATCAAGGGCTAAGGCTTGATTTGAGTTCTTGAAGGCTTTCTACCATCGTTTGATGCTTCAAGAGGTAGGGTTCTTTTCCTAATTAGGCTTATTTCTAACCTAGGGTTGATTTATGGAATAGGTAGGGTCTTAGTGATGTATTTTCATGTATAGAACTTACCTATGATATTTGAAATGTGGTAATTGGGTATTAAGAATGGTTAAAATTAGTTCTAGCATAAATTGGGTATATAAAAATTACTTGTTATGATTTCTTGAGAAATGTTATGATTTGACAATGACATGAGAAGAATCTTCTTTAATAAAAGAAAGAACCAGATAATCTTCGGATTTCATCTCACCCATCAACAATAATTTATGCTTTAAATCTATAAGTCATCTGTTTTCACATTTAAACTAGTATTGGCAGATGATTTTCAACTAAAAACTTGGAAAGAACTAATGTAGCAATTGCAAGATGGTTTATGATAGAAGAATCAATAATCTAAAGGTTGTAAGATACAACTCAATTATTTGTAACAAGCTTAATTGCATCAAATAACAGGGACGTATGCAAACCAATTAGGTTTTCAAAAGCATAACCTATTCAATCAATCACATAAATGTTAAAACCCTAGTTTAGAAAGAAAACCCTAATTCATGGGTTAAGAATCCCTCCTACAATTATTTGGAGAGGAAACTACTCAAACATGATTGAATTGACATTGAAAGGAGTTAAAGAAGACACGTAAATAAAAGCAAATAAATAAAACTTGTATTGAAATAAACTTGAATGAAGAACTTTTGTATTTAAAAAATAAAATACCATAAATAAAGAAGAAATTTGCTTGCAAAATAAAACTAAAGTAAGAACAATGAAGAAGAAGGAGGAGCATCCCCTATTGAAGAACATCCAATGTAAAACTTGGGTAAATTTAAACTTTTTATGAAAAAGGGCAAAATGATAATTTGTCATTGAGGTACGGGTTGTAGAACTGAATTTTTTTTAGAACTCGGACGAAACGGACCTCACCGTGGGATTCGTCTCGTGAAATCTAACTACCCTGTCAATTTTTGTCGAATTTTGAGATAGTAAGATTTTTTGTATTTTACGAGGCACTCGAGTCTCGGGTGACCAAAAAATAGGATTTTTAGTAAAATTTTGAAAGTCAAAAATTAATTTAAGGAAATTTAAATAAAAATATTTTGAACTTGAAACATGACAAAATTTAATCGTTTCGGGACAAAAACGGACCCGAAAAAAAGAGGGCGGTGTGGCACGTTGTGGACCAAGTGTTTTGAGGGTATAAAAAGGGGAGAAATATCAGATTTCTCCCCATTCTTCAGCCGGTTTCAACATGAGAAAAGAAGAGAGGGAAAAGAGAGTTTCACCACTTCTCTCTACGATCTACAAAATTCTAGCAGTCGATTCCGTTCGGGCCAAGAGGGAAAGTCGTTCTCCTCGTCAAGGGCTACGTCTACATACCAAAAATGAGGGTTTTCACTGAAGGTTGAAAAACAAAATTTTGGGAAGGCTTGGATTTGAGCTCGGGCTAAGTTCATGGAGCTTCCCAATGTGTTTTTACGCTTCAAGAGGTAGAATTCCTTCCTACTTGGGTTTATTTTACAACCTAAGGTGTGAAATTGAAATGAGTAAGTTGATAGAAATATATATTCACTTACCTATGTTTGTGAAATTGATAAAAGGGGTATAGAAATGGTTTAAAATACATTCCTAGCATGGATTTGTTATGTAGTAATTACTTGTGTAATTCCATGGAAATTGTTGTTATGTGGGCATCCTATGTGCTTATATTATGCCTTTGTGAATAAAGTGTGTTATTGACATTTATTATGTAATAACATACTTGTGAGGTATTGTTGGATATAAAAATGTTGATGTGTGCTTATAGATGTGTCGACATTGTGATGGAATTGTTAATTATATACTTTACGTATAAATTGCCATGAAATATGTATATATGTGGTTAAATTTGCTCATATGACATTCATTATATATGAGGCATGATATGGATATAGCAATGGTGCATTACATTGCATTTGTATGGAAACATCACAACCATGGGCATGAGACATGGACGTGGGTATCGGTGTGTGCATAGTTTAATCAAACACTATACTTGTTGGTTGATGAGTGTGCTTGGAAAAGTTGGATTGAAAATTCGACTGAGTCGCACGGTTGCATGAAAATTGGGTCGGAGTTAGCAAGAAGGGCTAGACTATCCATCGGGCGAGAGACCCAGTGATCAGATACGTTATCCATTGGTATAAGAGTCCATAAAGTGTGTCGATGTACGCGAAACCATTGGTGGAAGTCCATAAATTCCGTGTCAGTTGGGTGCTGTTGGTGTAAGTCCATAAATACCCATCCCAAGAAAGACCCAAAGATTTTTTAAATAGTCATTGGATGGGCATCATCAATGGCAGGGACTAGAGAAGTCCGGTTTTATACTCATGACATTGCATGGGGGAAAGGAGCCAGTGGGGGCTTTGGTTGAGTTGCATGAGTGGGTGTGATCGCATATCATGCCATGACATGTTAGATTCCAACATAGACTTGCTTAATCTTGATTGGAATTATTGTTGTTGTTAAATGTTGCATGTGAGCATTGCATATGCACTTAGGTTGGGGAGTAGCCTCTGTAGGAAATATTTTATTGGACGTGGCTCATCCTATAAGAGAAAATATTTCAGGTGCGGAGTAGATGTCGACGGAAGGCCCTCACTTGGGACCTCAAGGATGAAGAAAGTCGGAATGTGACTTTATTTTGAGTTTTTGTAAAATTTTTATGAAAACTAGTTTTGGCATGTAAAGTCATGTAAATGAATGTAATCAAAATGGTATGTACCTTGTGTAATATGAAACTCTTCATTATACATGTGTTGGATGAAAATAATATGCTTAAGAATGAGTTGGAAATAAAAAGCAGGTGAAATATGCAAAAGTCGGCAAAGCGTACTGGTATGGTGTACCGGTATGACGAGGTCCAGTGGGCAATAGATACGGGCATGGCATATCGATATGATGAGGTCTAGTGGGCAACTCGTATCAGTATGATGTATTGGTACACCTTCCAAAAATCTAAAAATTTAAAAATTGTTTTGCTATGCTTTTGGATTTTGGGTTCTTTGGTTTCAAGGATATAAATGGACATAAAATAAGGATAAATTGGATATATTGGACCTTGGTTGGTCAAATGATATAATGTACACGGGTTACACGTGTGCGTGGTGATCCTGGTTAAGGGGATGCTATTGACGTGATGTCAGGTTGTGCGACGATCATGAGTACTTTAACGGGTTGACGGGTGGTCAACGGTTGAAAGAAGACCCTCGATTTTAGGGGCGTCACAGCTTGATATCAGAGTATAAGTATACGATTTACCTAGGGCTTGATGGGGCATAGGTTTAGACCATTGCATTTATTGTGCATTTCATGTTATGTGCTTTAAATGCTACTTGTTATGTGATATGTGCTATATGTTATGTGAAGTATATTCATGGTAAAATGGATATGGAAAAGAGACACTAGAGGTAGACAAACATAACCTTGGGGGTCGGAAAACAAGGGAACATGATCGTTCCAATTTAAAGGTCTACTAGTGGGTGGCATTAGCTTTACTAGGGGGACAAGGAAAGGAGTCTCAAAGTTTAAAATTTGGTCCATTCCTTGGGATACTAAATTGGTGCTATATTGCTATCTGACATGTGTGTAGATGACTAGTAGAGAAAGAGGACGTAGAGGAGGTGGGCGGAACAATAATCAACCTCCACAAGTCATTGACCAACAAGCATTCATAGAAGCTATTGGTACTGCGGCTGCTACTATTGCACAAACTAGTGCAAATGTGGGGCAAGGAGGCACGAGTAACCTCTAAAATTTTAAGGCACACAAGCCTCCGATATTCAAGGGAGGGGCGGATCCGATGGTGGCCGACCATTAGTTCCGGCAAGTTGGCAAGGTCTTAGAGGCAATGGAGATCACCTTCGATGCCATGAAGATAAGGCTAGCTGTATTCCAGCTAGAGGGAGAAGCCCAATTGTGGTGGGATTGGGTAAAAGACTCTAAGAACTTGGAGGAAATGACATGGGGGGAGTTCCGGGAGCTCTTCATGGGTAAGTACTTCCCAGCGGCCGCTCGACATGCTAAGGCCTAAGAATTCTTGGATTTGAAACAAGGGATAATGACGATGCTGGAATATGTGGCTAAGTTCACTGAGTTATCCCATTTCGTCGATGACTACATGGCCACATATATGGCCAAGGTGAAGAAGTTTGAAGATGGTCTAAAATTATCCATCTAGGGTAAAATTGTTGGCCACTGCCTGTAAAACTTGGATTCGATGGTCACAACAGCTATGACCATTGAGAGAGAAATTGAGGATGAACGGAACATCCGGGAAGCGGGTGTTAAAGACAAGAAGAAGGAGGGCCAATCCTCTTCTTCTAGTTCGAAAAAGAGACAGAGGACTTCTGCTCCACTGGGATAGGGTCGCGACTATGAAGGAGAAGGCCAAGGTCGATCCTCTCAAGGTGGGGAAAGCCAGAGGACTACATATCAGGTTGGTCAGAGGACTTTTTTTCATTGCCACCAGCCAGGCCACATGAAACGGGATTGTCCTCAGAGGTAGGGATCCCAGAGCTACGAGACATCTCAGTCCCAGTCATCGGTGGGACACACACCGACTTATTTTATTCCTCCCCACCCCTCAATGGGCCAGGGAAACTAGTACTAGTTCCAGCGTGCTACTCAGACCCCTACCACTTCACGAGCAGGGACTCCGCAATCAGGCTAAATGGGCCAAGGCATGAGTCGAGGCTGAGGACAGGGCATGCATGCCGGGACTTCGGGGACCTAGGGGCGTGTCTATGCCATCACACCTTAGACTAAGCTAGTAGATTANTATGCCATCACACCTTAGACTAAGCTAGTAGATTAGTCGATCATTTAGGGTACATTTCTACTTTCTCGTTTATGAGCTAGGGTGTTGAATGACTCTAGTGCATCATATTCATTCATATCTATATCATGTGTTAGGAAGTTGGGCTTAGAGGTTGATACCTTGGAAGAGTCGTTGTATATAAATTCACCCCTAGGAGCTAGGGTGTTTGTTGATTAGGTATGTTAGGGTTGTGAGATAGAGATCTCAGAGATTCTACTCATCGTGGACCTTAGGGTCATGGACATGTCGAAGTTTGATGTTATCCTCGGGATGGATTGGTTGGTGGCACATTGAGTCGTTGTTGACTATGTTTGGAAGAGAATAACTGCTTATACACCGGACGGTATTTGTTTCAAGTTTCAGGGGAAAAACATGAAGCTTTGCCCCAATCTATGTATGACTCCCAGTGGCATGGGCAGTTGATGGGTTGGCTTACGAGTCTTACCATAGAGGACAAGGTGAGACAAGAGTTGGGTCTATCTTGGGTTGTGTGTGAGTATGAGGATGTTTGTCTGGACGAGTTACTGAGATTACCTCCCCATAGGGATGTAGACTTTAGCATTGAGTTGCATCTCGGTACATCGCCTGTTTCTATGACTCCACATAGGATAGAGCCAGCTGAGTTGTAAGAACTCAAGGTCCAATTACAAGAATTATTGGACAAGGGCTTTATTAGACCGAGCACTTCACCGTGAGGCGCTCCGGTATTTTTTGCCAAGAAGAAGGATAAGACCCTTCGATTGTGTATAGATTATCGGCAGTTGAATCGGGTTACGATCAAGAATAGGTACCCTTTGTCGAGGATTGATGATCTATTTGATCAGCTAAGGGGAGCACGAGTATACTCCAAGATAGATCTTCACACTGACTGCCATCAGTTGAAGATTAGGGAGGCAGATATCCCTAAGATCACATTTAGAACGCGGTACAGGCATTTCGAGTTCACCGTGATGCCTTTCAGATTGACTAACGCCCCGACGGCATTCATGGATCTCATGCATAGGGTGTTCCAACCCTATTTAGATTGGTTCATTGTGGTGTTTGTTGACGACATCCTAATCTACTACAAGTTTGAGGAGGAGCATGGGGGTCACTTGAGGATTGTTCTCCAGACCTTGAGGGTGAATTTTGGCTTACGGAGGTAAAGTTTTTGGGACACGTGGTGTCAGTTTTGGGGGTATCCATGGACTCGGAGAAGGTTGAGGCGATTATGAATTGGGAGAGGCCAAAGTCAGTCTTCCAGATACGTAGTTTCTTGGGATTGGCAGGGTATTACAGGAGGTTCATCGAGGACTTCTCCCAACTAGCTACACCTATGATTAGATTGACCCGAAAGGGGGTTAAGTTTTAGTGGAATGAGTCGTGTGAAAAAGCATTCCAGGAAATAAAGAGGAGGCTTACTTCAGCTCCTATTTTGATAGTCCCGGAGAGGGGACAAATGTTTACAATGTACTGTGATGCCTCCAAAGACGGACTGCGTTGTGTTTTGATGCAGTCCGAGAGTGTGGTGGCTTATGATTCTCAACAGTTAAAGAACCACGAGCAGAATTATCCTACATATGACATGGAGTTGGTAGCCATTGTCTTTGCCTTAAAGGCTTGGTGCCACTATTTATATGGTGAGAAGTTCGAGGTATTTTCGGACCACAAGAGTCTGAAGTATATCTTCACTTAGTGGGACCTCAATATGAAGCAACATAGGTGGATGGAATATTTAGAGGACTATGAGTTCACTTTGCATTACAAAATTGGTAAGGCAAATGTGGTGGCTGATGCACTCAGCCGGAAGTCATGGGGAGTCTTGGCTAGTGTGGCTTCCCGGGAGTGGCTGATTCTCGAGACTGTGGGACAGTTTGGGCTGCATTATCAGGGACAGGCTCAGGGTATTTTGGGGAGCTTGGTGGCTACGCCCTCCTTACTGAGCAGGGTGATCGAGTCTCAGGGGCAGGACCTGGAGTTATTATCCATCAGGGACCAAGTGCAGACTAGTACCGATGACAAAGGCTGGGCCATTCACTCAGATGGCAGTTTTTGGTATAGGGGAAGGGTTGTGGTTCCCCAGATAGCGGATCTGGGAGAGTTGATCCTTATGGAGTTCCATTACTCCTGATTTGCTGTGCATCCAAGTGACATAAAGATGTACCATGATATTCGTTGCCAATACTATTGGAGCGGGATGAAGAGGCATGTTGGGGACTTTGTTAGTCGATGTCTCACGTGTCAGCAAGTTCAGGCTGAGCAGCAAAGACCAACAGGATTGCTCTAGCCTTTGGAGGTAGCGGAATGGAAGTGGGAACATGACGCGGTGTGGGTGATTGTGGACTGATTTACAAAGTCAGCACATTTTTTGGCCGTGTAGATGACCTTCACATTGGAGGAATTTTGTAGATTGTATATATGGGAGATTGTCCGGTTGCATGGGGTACACGTATATATTGTATCGAATCAGGATCCCAGGTTCACAACTCAGTTTTGGGAGAGTTTCCAATGGCCATAGGGACACAGTTGATGATGAGCACAACTTTTCATCCCCAGAAGGACGGTCAGTCAGAGAGGACCATCTAGATTTTAGAGGACATGCTACGGGCATGTGTCCTACATCTCAAGGGTAGCTGGGAAAAGCATTTACCCTTAGTGGAATTCACCTACAATAACAGTTATCAAGCGAGCATTCAGATGGTGCCCTATGGGGCACTTTATGGGAGGCCTTGTCGTTCTACGGTTTGTTGGACGAAGGTGGGAGAGAGACACTCTACGGGTCCGAATTTGATCAGAGACTCCTTGGAGAAGGTGGACTTGATACGGAAGCGTCTTCTCATAGCTCAGAGCCGACAGAAGAGCTACGTTGACAGACGACGATGACCTCTGGAGTTTGAGGTGGGAGATCATGTCTTCTTGAAGGTGATGCCTAAGAGGGGAGTGGTCAGATTTGGAAAATAGGAAAAGTTATTGTCGAGGTTTATTGGGGCCTTAGAGATACTAGAGCGGGTGGGTACAGTGCCTTACAAATTGGCGTTACCGCCAAATTTATCGGATGTTCACGGAGTGTTCCATGTGTCTATGCTCTGGAAGTATACTCCAGATCTGACACATATAGTGGATTGGGGTGAGTTGATTATTGATGCTGATGGGACCTTCGAGGAGGGACCGGTGCGCATCATGGATAATCGAGAGCAGGTTTTGCGAGGCAAGACCGTGAGGCTAGTAAAGGTGTTGTGGCAGTACCGAGGTGGGGAGGAGGCGACATGGGAGCTTGAGAATACTATTCGTACCAATTACCCATTCCTGTTCGAGAATGGAGGTACAATTCTATAATCTTAAGTGTAATGTTATTGTGGCATATGCATGCGGTTAAGTGTGTTTGTGTGTGTGAATTTTGGGAACGAAATTCTTTTAAGAGGGGAAGAATGTAAAATCCGGGTAAATTTAAATTTTTTATGAATACCCACCCCAAGAAAGCCCATAAATATGCACCCTAAAAAAGACCCAGAGATTTTTTAAATAGTCATTCGATGGGCATCATCAATGGCGGGGACTAGAGNTTTTATGAATACCCACCCCAAGAAAGCCCATAAATACCCACCCTAAAAAAGACCCAGAGATTTTTTAAATAGTCATTCGATGGGCATCATCAATGGCAGGGACTAGGGAAGTCCAATTTTATACTCATGACATTGCATGGAGGAAAGGAGCCAGTGGGGGCTTGGGTTCAGTTGCATGAGTGGGTGTCATCGCATATCTTGCCATGACATGTTAGACTCCAACATAGACTTGCTTAATCTTGATTGAAATGATTGTTATTGTTAAATGTTGCCTNCCACCCTAAAAAAGACCCAGAGATTTTTTAAATAGTCATTCGATGGGCATCATCAATGGCAGGGACTAGGGAAGTCCAATTTTATACTCATGACATTGCATGGAGGAAAGGAGCCAGTGGGGGCTTGGGTTCAGTTGCATGAGTGGGTGTCATCGCATATCTTGCCATGACATGTTAGACTCCAATATAGACTTGCTTAATGTTGATTGGAATGATTGTTATTGTTAAATGTTGCCTGTGAGCATTGCATATGCACTTAGGTTGGAGAGTAGCCTCTGTAGGAAATACTTTACTAGGTGTGGCTCACCCTATACGGAAAAACATTTTAGGTCCGAAGTAGACGCCGACGGAAGGCCCTCACTTGGGACCTTAAGGATGAAGAAAGCCGGAATGTGACTTTATTTTGAGTTTTTGTAAAATTTTTATGAAAACTAGTTTTGGCATGTGAATTCATGTAAATTAATGTAATTGAAAAGGTAGGGACCTTGTGTAATATGAAACTCTTCATTATACATGTGTTAGATAGAAATAATATGCTTAAGAATTAGTTGGAAATGAAAAATAGGTGAAATAGCAAAAGTCGGCAAAGCGTACCGGTATGACGAGGTCTAGTGGGCAACTTGTACCGGTATGGCGTACCAGTATGGCATACCGGTACACCTTACAAAAATCCANTATGAAAACTAGTTTTGGCATGTGAATTCATGTAAATTAATGTAATTGAAAAGGTATGGACCTTGTGTAATATGAAACTCTTCATTATACATGTGTTGGATAGAAATAATATGCTTAAGAATGAGTTGGAAATGAAAAATAGGTGAAATAGCAAAAGTCGGCAAAGCGTATCGGTATGACGAGGTCTAGTGGGCAACTTGTACCGGTATGGCGTACCAGTATGGCATACCGGTACAACTTACAAAAATCTAAAATTTTAAAAATTATTTTGCTATGCTTTTGCATTTGGGTTCTTTGGTTCCAAGGATATAAATGGACATAAAATAAGGATAAATTGGATATATTGGACCTTGGTTGGTCAAATGATATAATGTACACGGGTTATATGTGTACGTGGTGATCCCGATTAAGGGGATGCTATTGACATAATGTCGGGTTGTGAGACAATCATGGGTACTTCCGCGGGTTGATAGGAGGTCAATAGTTGAAAAAGGACCTCCGATTTTAGGGGCGTCACATCCAAGGATGAAGAAGTTGTGTCTCTAGAGCTCCCAAAGGTTGATATTTACAGAAAAAACATGGAGAGAGAGAGAGAGANGTTATATATCACTTGCCTCTTGTTGTGAAAATGATGAAATGGGTATTGAAAATGGGTATAGAAATAGCTTAAAATAAATTCCTAGCTCAGAATTAATATGTGAAAATTACTTGTGTAATTCCATGGAATTTGGTATTATGTGGGTATGCTATGTGTTTATATTATGCCTTATGAATGAAGTGTGTTATTGGCATATATTATGTAATAACATGCTTGGGATATATTGTTGGATATAAAATGTTGATGTATGCTTATTAACTTATTTACATTGTGATGAAGTTGGTAATTATATGCATGGAATATGTATATATGTGGTTAAATTTTCTCATATGACATTCATTACATATGGGCTTGACATTAATATAGCAATGATGCATTACATTGCATTTACACGGAGGAACCTCATCCATAGCCATTAGTGTGGGTGTATGTGTATGGTTGACATCAAACACCACATAGGTGGATGATGGGTGGGCTCGAGAAATTTGGATCGAACATCCGACTGAGTCGCACGGTTGCATGGACAAAGAATTGGATCGGGGTTAGTAAGAAGGGCTACACTATCCCTTGGGTGAGAGATCCAGTGATTGGCTACACACTTCATTACTAAAAGAGCCCATAAAGTGTGTCGGTGTACGCGGAACCGTTGGTGGAAGTCCATAAATTCTGTGTTGGTTGGGTGTCATTGGTGGAAGTCCATAAAAACCCACCCTAAGAAAGACCNCGGTGTACACGGAACCGTTGGTGGAAGTCCATAAATTCCGTGTCGGTTGGGTGCCATTTGTGGAAGTCCATAAAAACCTACCCCAAGAAAGACCAGGAGATTTTTTTAAAATAGTCATTGCGTGTGTAACTCCAATGGCGGGGGCTTGGAAAGCCTAGTTTTATACTCATAGCATTGCATGGGTGAAAGGAGCCAGGGAGGGCTCAGGTTGAGTTGCATGAGTGGATGTCATCTCATATCGTGGCATGACTTGTTAGATTCCAACATAGACTAGCTTCTTCTTGACTAGAATAGTGGTTTCTTGTTAATGTTGCATGAACATTTAATATGCACTTAGGTTGGGGAGTAGCCTCTATAGGAAATATTCTACTGAGCGTGGCTCACCCTATACGGGAAAATATTTTAGGTGCGAGATATGCTCTGGTGGAAGGCCCTCACATGGGACCTCAAGGATGAAGAAAGCCGGGATGTGGCTTTATTTTGAGTTTTCTTTTTTTTGTAAATGATTATGAAAACGTAGCTTTGATATGTAAATTCATGGAAATGAATGTAATAGAGTAGGTATGTACCTTGTGTAATATGAAAATTTTCATATACATGTGTTAGATGGAAATAATATGTCTTGAAATGAATTGGAAATGAAAAACAGGTGAAATAGGCAAATCTGGGCAAGAGCTACCGGTAGATCGCTGTCCAGTGTGCAACACCTACCGATAGGATCGCGTGCAGGCAGAAATTTGTTTATCAGGCAAAACCTACCGGTAGGACTTTTCCAGTAGACAAAACCTATCGGTAGGTCCTACTAGTAGGTTCTCCAAAAATTTGAAAATTTAAGACTGCCTTGCCATGCTTTTGGACTATGAATTCTTTGGTTCCAAGGATATAAATGGACATCAAATGAGGATAAATAGTGGTATATTGGACCTTGGTTAGTCAAATGGTATAATATACACATGTTACACGTGTGGGTGATGATCCCGGTTAAAGAAATGCTATTGATGTGATGTCAGGTTGTGCGACAATCACGAGTACTTTTGCGGGTTGACGGGTGGTCAACGGTTAAAAAAAGACCCCTGGTTTTAGGGGCGTCACAGTTAGTCTCTCAATTATGCAAGAACAAGGGAGTAATTACTGATCCTATATGGAAAACGCTGGAACATTGTCGAGCATTAGATAAAATCAACTCAATCAAAAATGGATAATTATGAGCAAAATTAGGCTAAAATCTTGAGAATACTGAGAGAGCAGTTCGGTGGAGGACCAACTACTTCCTAAAGACTAGAGATTCTACACAAAAACTTTGCTATCTTTCACTCATCTTTTAAATTATGCACTTTTATTTTATATCATAAACTTATTTATGTTTTGAACTTGTTTGTTTTCATGTTTGTTTTTGTTAAATTATGGAACTTATGCTTTTAAATTAGGAAAACTAGTTCATTTGATTCACAGTTAAATTAAGTTATTATCTTAATGCTTTGCAAGAATAGTATTAATCTGATCATGTGAGATTTTCATATTTTAGTTGTGTATTATCTCAATATTTTTGTTTAAAATTATTCTTAAAAGCACAATTAGATTTCTTTATTTCTAAAAATCATCTGAAATATTACACTCTTTGCATATATAGTGGAATGTAAAACCTAGTGCAGATTTTGAACCAATCTTTCTGGGAGAGACATTCTACATCTACTCAAATAAGAATCTTCGATTCAGTGGTAAATTTTCCTTGAATAATCTCATTAGCTTTGTTTTGATTAGCACTTATTGAATTCTATTGTTAGCATTATCCTTAACTTTCATTTAGAAATTATACAGATATATGATTTCTAGAAAATGATCTTAGGCCATGTTTGATTAATTTTGAGCCTTAACCATTTCTTTTACAAAATTATATCCTTAGTCAGTCGTGATTGAGTCTAACTGGATATAAATTCGTTTCTTGAAATCCAAAAAATACCCAAGCCAGATAAAAATATATTAAACCTACCTTTGGTATATAATTTTCTTGCACCCTCTTCTAAGTCAGCATGATACGGAAAAACAAAAGAAGAAGAAAAGGCAAAAGAATGATCACTGTCCAAAGAAGAGAAAAATATGTGAAAGAAATTTTAAAGGAAAAAGAAAGAAAAGAGTCAAGTAAGTGAAAATGGAAAAAATAAAAAGGATGAACCCGCAAAGTCTTTGAAAAGATAGAACGAGGTGTGCCACAATATTTAAGAAAGATAGCGTTTGAATCCCACTGACGTCGTTTTATAAACCTTAAACAGATGGCCACATTACAACCCCAATAAAGTCCTTTTTTATTCCAAAAATTATGCATTTGTATTAATCCTATCAGTCCAAGGGGGAAAAGTTAATAATATACTTAATATAGTGTTAATAGTTTTTTCATGAGATTATGTCAAATTCCAGTTTATTCTAATAACCGCTCTTTTGATTAACTACATGTGAGACTATTTGCTTTGTTAACTAAATTCCAATCACATTTAGTTTTGAGAACAGTCACTATAACATGTGTGTCATTTTTGCTGAGTGTACACTAGGAATTGATTGACATCAAGACTACCATGAAAGATGGTAATATTTCTTAAGTTATTTTTGAAAATAAAGAAATCACTGTACACACACAAAAGTTTTTATAAAAATATATAGATAATGTTACAACTAACATGTGTTACTCTTATAGTGATCACAAAAATGGCATATTTCTAGCAATGCAAAAGGAATATTAACTTTATTTGTGAAAAATATGAATTATGAACTCCTAACTACTGAAGTTTGTAGGTAGCTTCATTGAAAACGTTCACGAGACAAAACTCATCCACTAGGGATCACCTGAGGGTTTAAAGGTTTGTTGCATACGCTAAATGCAATTATAAAAAAATCTATGAAAATGATTTCACCTCTACATGTATTTTGTTTTGTTAACAGTTTTATAATTTACTAGGGACTAGTAAAGTTTAAGTTGGGGAGTATAATTAACCCTAATTAGTATATGAATTAGAATAATTAAATAAGTAATTTTGTAAGATAAATCAGTCAAAAAACTATAAATTAGGGTTTGTGTGTGAATTAGGGTTTTACGTGTGTATGTCTAAAATTTCAGGGTTTGTTGCGGAATTACTGAAAAAATACAAGGAATAATGTGTCAAAGCTTAAAAGAGCAAGGGACCAAAGTGTAAATCAACCAAGAGAAGCCAGCAAAGCAAGGAGGATAACCATCCAGCAAAGCAGCACCGTCTAGACGGTGGTGGGGGCCGTCAGGACGGTGGCTTAAGGCAGCTGATTCATCTGACACCTCATGCTTCCTCCCTTTCTATATATAGTCCATACATGGCCTTGTTCTTAAGTTGGCCAGGGAGAGTGGAGCTCAAGAAAGAAATCCAAAAGAGAGAAAAGAAAGAGAAAAAAAGAAGAAAAAGTCGTATACAATCAGGTCCGTCACACTCATAAACCGAAACTCTGTATTTCTACATTTCTATGTTATCTTTCTATTCATATAGTTGAACTGCCCCCACCTTTTTGTCTTAACTGATAAGAAAGGTGATTGTATTTCAGTTGTTCCTTGTGAAAGAAGTGTCTAAGTCTGTATTTTAATTACAGTTGTAATGAAAACTACCCACACTCCTTGCTTGTTTGTAGTAATGGGGTGTGAGTAGTTACTTATATCCTTCAGTGAGAGGTAAACATATGTATAATATTGGTTAACTTCTGAAAATACTGATTTTTTATTAAGTTCTATATACATATATATATATATATATATATATATATATATATATATATATATATTATACTTCATGCATGATACAGTGATGTACGTAATTTCGGTGCTACGCCTAGAATTATGTCATCAGTGAATCATCAACCTGTAGGTTGAATATCTACGGTGTTCCATCGATATGGCTTGGCCTCCACCGGAGCACTCAGGATGTTTTACTGTTGCATGGTACAAAACCTAAATGATCCTCATGAATGGTTTGTCCATCTGAGTTATTAGGGTTGTTTAACTACTATACATAACTATCAGACTAATGACCAAATTGATCCTCATGAATGGCTTGCCCTTCTGGCTTACTAAGATCGTTTAATTGGTATACATAATAATATTGCAAGTTGAATATCTACGGTGTTCCGTCGATATGGCTTGATCTCCACCGGAGCACTGAGGATGTTTAACAAATACATATTATAATATGATCAATTGAGTAATTCAAGTATCCCTCATGAATGGCTTGTCCTTCTGGTTTACTCGGATTAGTCAATTGACACATATATAATGATTTGAACTATTTTGTGGTCTACTATTTATATTATACACCCAAGTATAAGTGGTCGAATTATAGTTTTCTTGGTTTAAGTCCAAGTATCGATCCCACGAAGAGTTTTAATAATTAGGAAACAAAATAAAATAGTGAAGTTGTTGTTTAAAATAGGATAACATGATATAGCTTGTGATGTGAGCTTAGATTGATAAGTAGTCTAATTAAACGGTTGTATGCAGATAGATTAAGACAATAATAAAAAGTATCCTTCAGTTTAAGGATCCCTATATGCTTTCTATTGATTAAATACTAGAAATACTACCTTACAACAATTAACTTCAATGTTACTGGCAAGTCAACTAGTAGGTCTGACGTATCCAAAATATTTTTATTTTAACTTACCTTAAATTATTTTCCAACTTTCAAAATTTTATTACAAATTTCTTTTTTGGGTCACTCGAGACTCGACTGCCTTGTAAAACGTGAAAAATCTGACTATTTCAGAATTTGATAAAATTTGACGGGGTAACTAGATTCGGCGAGATGAATCCAACGGTGAGGTCCATTTCGTCATTCGAGTTCTAAAAAAATTCAATGTTACAACCCATATTGTAGTGGCAAATTAACATTTTGCCCTTTTCATAAAAAATTTAAATTTACCCGGGTTTTATATTCTTCCCCCCTTTAAAAGAATTTCATTCTTGAAATTCACACATACATACACACTTAACCGCATGCATATGCAACGGTAATATTACATTTAAAATTATTAAACTTGTACCTCCATCCTCAAATAGGAATGGATAGTTGGTACGTATGGTATCTCCACGCTCCCATGTCGCCTCCTCCATGGCTCAGTATTGCCACAACACCTTCGCTAGCCTCATAGTCTTGACTCGCAAAACCTGCTCCTGGCTATCCATGATGTGTACCGGTCCCTCCTCAAAGGTCCCATCAGCATCAACAATCAACTCACCCTAATCCACTACATGTGTCGGATCTGGAGTATACTTCCAGTGCATAGAGACATGGAACACCGTGTGAACACCAGATAAATTTGGCGGTAACGCCAATCAATATGATACTATACCCACCCTCTCGAGTACCTTGAAGGGCCTAATGAACCTCATCGACAAATTTTCTTATTTTTTGAACCTGACCATTCCCCTTTTAGGCATCATCTTCAAGAAGACGTGATCACCCACCTCAAACTCCAGAGGTCGTTGTTATTTGTCGGCATAACTTTTCTGTCAGCTCTAAGCCGTAAGAAGATGTATCAAGTCCACCTTCTCTGAGGTGTCTCCAATCAATTCTGGACCCGAAAGGGTCTTTCTCCTACCTCAGTCCAACATACCGAAGAACGACAAGGCCTCCCATAAAGTGCCTTATAGGGCGCCGTCTAAATGCTCGCCTGATAACTGTTGTTGTAGGCGAATTTCACTAAGGGTAAATACTCTTCCCAACTACCCTTGAGGTCTAGGACACATGCCCGTAGCGTGTCCTCTAATATCTGGATGGTCCTCTCCGACTAACCATCAGTCTCTGGATGAAATGTTGTACTTATCATTAATTGAGTCTCCATGGCCCATTGGAAGCTCTCCCAAAAATGGGCTATGAACCTGGGATTTCTATCTGACAATAGATATGAGCACCCCATGTAACCTGACAATCTCCCGTATATACAATCTGTAGAATTCCTCCAGTCTGAAGGTCATCCACACTGCCAAAAAGTGTGCCAACTTCGTAAGCTAGTCTACTATCACCCATACTGTACATGTCCCCGTGGTGTCCGTGGCAAGTGAGTCACAAAATCCATCGTGACATGCTCCCACTTCCACTCAGCCACCTGCAAAGGCTGGAGCAACCCCGCTAGTCTTTGTTGCTCAACCTTAACCTACTGATACGTGAGACATCATCTGACAAAGTCCCCAATGTCTCTTTTCATTCCACTCCAATAATACTGGTGACAAAGATTATGGCACATCTTCGTGCCACCTGGATACACAACAAATCGGGAGCAATGGAACTCTCTAAGGATCTCCTCCCTCAGATCCATTAGCTGGGCAACCACAACCCTTCCCCTAAACCGAAGACTACCATCCGTATGCATGGTCTGGCCTTTATCACCTATACCCAACTGTACCAAGTCCTAGGTGGACAATATCTCTGTGTCCTGTCCCTGGGACTCGATCACTCTGTTCAGTAGGGAAGGCGTGGGCACCAAACTCCCTAAAGTGCCCTAAGCCTAGCCCATGTAGCATAGCCCGAACTGTCCCACAGTCTCGAGCATATGCCACTCCCGGGAAGTCACATTAGCCAAGACTCCTCGTAACTTTCGATTGAGTGCATCAGCTACCACATTCGCCTTACCAGGATAGTAATGCAAAGTGAAGTCGTAGTCGTCCAGGTACTCCATCCACCTACGTTGCCTCATGTTGAGGTCTTGCTGTGTGGAGATATACTTCAGACTCTTGTGGTCTAAAACCAGATTTTTTCCCCTATTTATACATTGCTTGGCCTACAACGCGTCACACGACCCTTTTTTTTCGGGTCCGTTTTCGCCCCAAAACGATTAAATTTTGTCCTGGTTTAAGTCCAAAATATTTTTATTTTAACTTGCCTAAAATTTTTTTTCAACTTTCGAAATTTTAATATAATTTTGTTTTTTGGTAACTCGAGACTCGATTGCCTCGTAAAATGTGAAACATCTGGCTATCTCAGAATTCGACGAAATTTGACTAGGTGACTAGATTCCGAGAGACGAATCCAACAGTGAGGTCTGTTTCGTCATCTGAGTTCTAGAAAAATTTAGGTTTACAACCTGTACTGTAGTGGCGAATTACCATTTTGCCCTTTTTTTTTATAAAAAATTTAAATTTACCCAAATTTTACAAAAAGTATAAATTCTTTTCTTGAAACCCAAGAAATACCCGAGCCAAATAAATATATATTCAACATACTTTTGCTATCTAATTTTCTTGCACCCTCTTTTAAATCAGCAGAATAAGAAAAAGCATAAAAAGAAAAAAAAGGTAGAAAAGGACAAGAAAAGACAAAAGAATGATCATGGTACAAAAGAACTTTCAAAAGAAAGAAAAGAGCCAAGAAAGTGAAAAATGGGAAAAATGACAAGGATGAACATGCAAAGTCTTAGAAAAATAGAATAATTTGTGCCATAATATTAAAGATAGCACTTGAATTCCACTAACATCGTTTCATAAACCTTAATCCAATGGCCACATTACAACCCTAAAAAAGTCCTTTTTGATTCCAGAAATTATATATTTGTATTAATCATATCAATTCTAAACAGGAAAATGTTAATAATATATTTAATATAGTGTTAATATTCTTTCATGAGATTATGTCAAATTCTACTTTCATTCAAAAAACCGCTCTTTTAATTAACTACATGTGAAATTATTTTCTTTGTTAACTATATTCCAATCACATGTAGCTTGTGAGAATAGTCACTCTAACAGGTGTGTTCTTTTTGTTGAGTGTATTCCAGGAAAGAATTGACATCAAGACTACCATGAAAGATGATAATATTTCCTAAGTGATTTTTGAAAATTAAGAAATTAGTACGCACACACATAAGTTTTTATAAAAATATATAGATAATATTACAACTAATGTGTGTTACTCTTATAGTGATCAGAAAAGGAAGTATTCTGGCCAGACAAAAGGAATATTGATTTAATTTTTCACATGAAAAATATGAATTACAAACTCCTAACTAATTAAAGTTTGTATGTAGCTTCACTGAAAACCATCGCGAGACAAAACTCGTCCACTAGAGATCACCTAGAGGTTTAAAGACTTATTGCATATGCTAAATGCAACCGTGAAAAAATCTACGAAAATGATTTCACCTCTGTTTGTATCATATTTTATTTTGTTAAAAGTTTTTATAATTTACTAGGGACTAGTAAAGTTTAAGTTGGGGAGTATGATTAACCCTAATTAGTATGTAAATTAGAATAGTTAAATAAGTCAAATTGGTATGATAAAATAACTAAAAACTATTAATTAGAGTCAATTAGGGTTTTTGCGTAAATTAGGGTTTTAGTGGTATTTTGTTTAACTTTCAAGGATCAATACGGAATCGCGAGAATATACAAAGAACAATGTGTAAAAGCTTGAAAGAACAAAGGAGAAAATTGTAATATACATTAGAGAAGAGTCATCACACCTAGAAAACCACAATCTAGCAATACTTCACCGCTTGGACGGTGCTGGTGGCATCCGGACAGTCCCCCTTGGCAGCTCATCATTATCTCTCAACATCATGCTTCTTCTTGTCTATTTAAAGGGGTGCCTCCTTCATTCTTCAGTTGGCTGGGCTTAGAGAGTTCTAGGGAGAAGTTCCAAAGAGAAAAAGAGAAAAAGAGAAAGAGAAAAAGAAAGAGAGAAAGAAGAAGTCATACACAAATTCGATCAGTCATACACTACCAGTTGAAACTCTGTATTTCTACATTTTTGTGTTATCTTTCTATTTGAATAGTTGAACTACCTCCACCTTAACTGAATTTTCAGGTGGTTGTATTTCAATTGTTCCTTGTGAAAGAAGTATCTGAGTCTGTATTATACTAACTGTTGTAATGAAAGCTATCCACACCCTTTGCTTGTCTGTAGTAATGGGGTGTGAGTAGTTACTTATATCTTTCAGTGAGAGGACATATGCATAATATTGGTTAACCTCTGAAAATGCTGATGTTATATATATATATATATACATATGTATATGTATTATACACTTCATGCATGATATGGTGATGTATGTAATTTCGGTGTTGTGCCTGAAATTATGTCATCAGTGAATCATCAACCTGTCGGTTAAATATCTACGATGTTCCATCAGCATGGCTAGTCCTCCATCGGAACGCCGAGGGTGTTCTACTGATGCATGGTACAAAAACTAAATGATCCTTATGAATGGTTTGTCCTTCTAGATTACTACGACCATTTAACTGGTATACATAATCATATTGCCAGTTTAATATCTACGGTGTTCCATCAGTATGGCTAGTCCTCCACCGGAACGTTGAGGATGTTTTACTAGTATATATAAAAGGATAACCAATTGAGTAATTCAAGTATTCCTCATGAATGGCTTGTCCTTCTGGTTTACTCAAATTAGTCAATTGGCACATCTATAACCAGCTAACCTAAGAAGTTGCTGTGTTATGGTTTATTATGTACGCACTTACTATCATGAGATCAATTGGGTAATTCAAGTATTCCTTATGAATGGCTTGTCCTTCTGGTTTGCTTGGATTAATCAATTGTCATGGATACAACCAGCTAACCTAAGAAGTTGTTGTGTGATGGCTTAAACCGGGACAAAATTTAATCGTTTCAAGGCAAAAACGGACTTGGAAAAAAGAGGGTTGTGTGGCACATTGTGGGCCAAGCAATTAGAGGGTATAAATAGGGGGAAAAATCTAGTTTCTCCCCCAATCTTGATCAGTCATTACCCGATAGAAAAGAGAGAGAGAAAAGAGGGCTTTCTCAAACCTTTCTCTTGCGATCAAGGGCCAAATTTTGGTCAAATCAACACAGGCCAAGAACAAAAGTCGGTCTCCTCGTCGAGGGCTACGCATACGTACAAAAAACGAGGGCGTTCACCAAAGGTTTGAAAAACAAAAATTTTTGGAAGCTTGGGTTAAAGCTCTGGTGAAATTCTTGGAACTTCCCAATGTGATTTCACGCTTCAAGAGGTAGGGTTCCTTGCTACTTAAGTGTATTTACAACCTAGGATGCTTGTATAAAATGAGTATGTTGATAGGATGCTATATCACTTGCCTATTATGGTGGATTTAATGAAATGGGTATTGGAATTGGGTAGAGTGAATTTTATCTTGAATTGGGTATGTGAATTTGACTCAATGTGATTCATGGAATTTCGTATCATTTGGGCATGTTATCTGTTTATTTTATGGCTTGTAAATTAAGTGTGTTATTAGCATATGTTATGTAATAACATGCTTGCGAATTGTTGTTGGAAATGAAATATTGATACATATTCATTGAAATATTAGGATTGTGATAAAGTTTGGTGATTATTTGCATATGATATAATTGGCCATGGAACATGTACATATATATGAGGTTAAACTTGCTCATGTGACATTCATTACATATAGGCATGACATTGATTAAGCAATGGTGCATTACATTGCATTTGCACAGAGGAACCGCATCCATAGCCCTGAGTGTGGGTGTGTGTGTGCATGGTTGAAATTAAACACCAAATAGGTGGATGATGGAGGGCTCAGGTTGAGTTAAATGAATGAGTCTCATCTCATTTCATGGCATGACATTGCTCAGATTCCAACATTGAATAATATATTCTTGTTTGGGATGTCGTTGTTTGTAAAGTGTTGCATGAACATTTCATATGCACTTAGGTTGGGAAATAACCTTGGTAGGAAATACTCTACTGCTCGTGGCTCATCCTATACGGGAAAATATTTCAGGTGCGGGATATACATCAGTGAAAGACCCTCACATGGGACCCAAAGGGTGAAGAAAGCCGGAATATGGCTTTATTTTGAATTTTGTAAAACAATTATGAAATTTCTATTTTGGTATGTAAATACATTGAATTGGATGTAACATAACTTTATGGACCTTATATTACATGAAAAACTTCATTATACATGAGTTGGATGGAAATAATATGTTTAAAAATGAGTTGAAAATGAAAAGCAAGTGAAATAGGCAAAAGTGGGCAAAGCGTATCGGTACTGAGTACCAGTACGACGAGGTCCAGTGGGTTACCCGTATCGGTATAGATTTTCTAGTAGGTTACCCGTACTGGTATAGCCTTGTCCAAAAGGTAGAGCGTAGGGGTATGCCATACCGGTACACTTTCCAAAATTTTGAAATTTTAAAATTACTTTGCCAAGCTTTTGGGCTATGGGTTCTTTCGTTCCCAGAATATAAATGGATTATGATGGAGCATGAAATGTGTTACATTGGGCCATGATTAGATTAAATAATAAAATGTACACGTGTGGGTTATAATCCCGGTTAAGGGGATGTTATTGACGTGACGTTGGGTTGTGTGACAGACAAAGGTATTTTCGTGGGTTGATGGAAGGTCAACGGTTGATATAGGCCCCCGGTTCTAAAGGGCGTCACACTTTTTCAAGCTCAATAATGACTAACTAAGGATATAATTTTGTAAAAGAAATGGTTAAGGCTCAAGATTAATCAAAAATGGCCTAAGATCATTTTCCAGAGATCATGCATTAGTATAATCTCTAAATAGAAGTCTAAGGAAAATGTTTAACAATATAATTTAATAAGTGCTAATCAACACAAAACTAATAAGATTATTCAAAGAAAGTTTACCTTTGAATCGAAGATTCTTATTTGAATAGATGTAGAATATCTCTCCAATAAAGATTGGTTCAAAATCTGCAATAAGTCTCACATCTTCACTACATATGCAAAATAGTGTAATATTTCACAAGATTTTTAACAATAAAAAAATCTAATTGTGCTTTTAAAAATAAGTTTAAACAAAAATATTGAGATAATACACAACTAAAATATGAAAATCTCATGTGATCAGATTAAAGACTATTCTTGCAAAGCATAGGAATGTTAATTTAACCCAACTGTGAATCATATGAACTAGTTTTCCTAACTTAAAAGCATAAATTTCGGTTCCATAATTTTAACAAAAACAAACTTAAACACACACTAGTTAAAGCATTCATCTTTTTTATATAGAAGTGCATAATTAAAAGGTGAGTGAAAGATAGCAAAGTTTTTATGTAGAATCTCCAGCCTTCACTATTAGATGGTCCTCTTTCAAAACATTTTCTTAGTAGTCTCAAGATGTTTGCTTGTCTCTGCTCATAATCATTCATGCGTTAATTAATCTCTGTGATACTGGTACTAAGCAGGGTGATAGTGGTTCCAAGTTGGTTAACCGTGGTCTCCAATCCTAGCAAAATCTATCTGTCAGTTTTGTCATCCACTAGTATGTATGGTTGATCCTCTTGTGACTGTTGTTGTTCTAGTGGGATAAATTCTTAAGGGCCTTGGAATAACTCCTCTTGTGGTGGAGGAGGTACTTGGGGTTGTTCTTCAAGCTATCCTCCATGACTCTTTCTCAATGAAGTTTTATCTAATGGTCCAAAATGGTCCACCGTCTTCCAGATTGGATCAATAATCACGCCCTTATTCCTACATAGCTGAGAAACTAGCATAGCATAGGGGAGTGAGGGTTTCTTTCGATCTACTGTAAGTAACATTTGGTCCATGATAAAGTTCGGCAAGTCAATTGTGTGTCCCATCCCAAATGCATACAAGAAATAAGCCTGCTTAGTATAAATTTGATTCTTTTGGGCTCGGGGTAACAAATTATATACTGTTATCAAATTCAGAATGCGGTATTTGTCTGTTAGATCTCTTTGCTTTATGTATTTATTAGGTCTACCCCAAACAAACTCCGGGTTACCTGTCACCTCTCTCCCTGTGTTACTCAAATCAGGTAGTTCAATATAGGGATATTGCGGGTTCTCTAGTCTTTCCATGGGTCGGAAAAGATCGGCTATAGCAGCCGGTGTAACTTGGAAAACAATTCCCTATATGAACACACGCAATTGTCTTTCTCCAATTATCTCAACATTACTATAAAATTCACGAACTAAGCAGTAATAAGCAGAAGCAATAAATCTAACATAATGCAACCATCCTCTGTCGGTGAGAATTTGTCTTACTCCTATGTTCTCAAAATCCTCGTAAATAACTGACCTTTCAGAAATAATAGTTTTAGTCAAAAATTTAGTATCATGCCAGGCTTGTTGTTCAAAATTTTCAAACATCACCTCATTGAAGATATTTCATGCTCTAGGTTGTTGTGGAGGTGCTTGAGGTTGATCCCTTTGTGCCCGACTTGAAGATCCTCTTGTTTGCTGTCTTGAATCCATGTTTTTCTTGATTTCTCTTCAAATACTCATTTCAACTGATTTCAATTTGTAGATATCTTCAAAATGTTATGGGTAAGAGAATAATCATAGCAGATTTGACAAAAACGGTGGAATGTTGCAAATTTGAGAGAGCTTTCGTGGAGATTTGTGGCCTTTTCGAATTTCGGATTGCGAGGGAATGAAACTGATCGATTTTTCCATGAGGATGTGTATATATATAGCACTGCCATTCGAACGCCAGGCACCACCATCCGGACGATGCTATGTTGCTGGTTTCTTGCTTTGTCCACTGCAAGCTGTTGTTATGATTTTCTACAATTTTGCTTAAATTCCTATAGTTTACAAAAATACCACTTTATATATTCTACAAAAACTTTTGCTAACCACTCTTTTTTTTCTCAAAAAATTGGTTTTAATAATTTTTTTATTTGTTATTTATTATTTACTAATTTTCTAATTAATCTATATAGTTATTTATATTTATTTATTTACAATTAGTTACAAATATGTACAATTATTCCAAAATATACATTATTTGATCATATTGATTCAGAGTCAGAACTGTTTGTATCAATAACACCAGTGACACGGTTAACTTCATTNGATTAGTTGATCATATTGATTCAGAGTCAGAACTGTTTGTATCAATAACACCAGTGACACGGTTAACTTCATTACTTACGTATCTTCTTAACATTGGGGTAGAATAAGATGACGTCTGAGGGTACTCCTCACTCTGTCCATACCTAATCCACCAAAGATGATCTAATGCTCGACCTGAAATTAGTTCCACACACTGATTATATTGTCTTAAATGTTCTAAATGATCACATCTTACACAACCACCAAGACGATTCGCTCGTCGATGTTTGGCATATGTACTTTTTCCACACAGGGGTCTTGGTTGATTTTCAAAAATTTCTAAATTTCTAACTCTTCTATCTTTTTGCATGATCAATGAATGTATATCTTTTGGAAGACGACGTAGTAGAATTAAACTTAACCAGAATAGTTTCTCGTCCATTGTACATTAACTCTTTTTTTTTCAGTTGACTCACTATCTGGTTCTTTAACATCTACTAGTCACAAAGACAAACAAATTNTAGAATAGTTTCTCGTCCATTGTACATTAACTCTTTTTTTTTCAGTTGACTCACTATCTGGTTCTTTAACATCTACTAGTCACAAAGACAAACAAATTTAAAATAAAGTTAATATNTAATCCAAAAATGAAGCACATTCATAAAAATGAAACAACCTTG
The DNA here is from genome assembly GCA_963454935.2 of Ilex paraguariensis. Classification (NCBI taxonomy): domain Eukaryota; kingdom Viridiplantae; phylum Streptophyta; class Magnoliopsida; order Aquifoliales; family Aquifoliaceae; genus Ilex; species Ilex paraguariensis. The sequence goes on from CAUOFW020009946.1 coordinate 1,185,563, forward strand.
ACATAATCTCCTAAAAGGAATGTTAGGACACTAGATATCAAAATCAACTTTTCTTTTTCTTTAAAGATGTGTCTTTCCCATGATTTCTCTAGATCATTTAGGTCTTTCAAGGGTTTTAATGAGACCTTGGGGTGATACTTAGGTAAATAAAAATGAAGGAAAGATGACAACAAAGAGGGTTATTCCGAGGCATAACCTTTATTATCAATAATTTCCCTTTTTGTGGAATTTTGAACTTATCACCATCACTTTACTCTTTATTTCTTTTTCCCTCCTTTTCCTTAACACTTCCTTTTCTTTTTCTCTTTCCTTTTCTTCATCCACCCCTTTTTCCCATTTTCTTGGATTTTTTCTGTCTTTTCTATTCAACATTTTGAATTCAGCATCACTTATCCCTCTTTGGGTTTCCTCCCACATTTGCTTCCCTTTTATGATCAGTCACAATCAATTCTTGGAACAACCAAGGTGTGATAATTTTTTTTTCATTTTGTACTGGCTTGGTCAATTGTGTGGCATTGAAATGAAATTTTCATTTATGGCTCAATCATGGGACTAGGGATAAATTTTTCCAAGAAAATGACTAAGGCTCAAAGCATTTCAAAGATGGCCTAAGATCATTTCGAAATAAGCATGGGGAGGCATATTGACATTCCAAGACAAAGTTAATCAACTATCCACATGCATTCTAACTAAAGCAAGCATAATGAGATTATTGAACAGATTTTGAATTTTAAAAATTGTTCTTTTGAGTAAATGTAAGTCCCCTCGAACATAGATTGACACTAAAGCTCATACAGGTACTTATTTCATCTCCACTATACATGTCAAGCACTAAAATGTGAATCCAATCCGTAAATTGTCGAAATTACAAATTGAAGGAGCACTTATGGTTGAGTTCAAAAGCAAACACATATGTGATACTCAAGCATAGGATAAACTTCTATAATGTGCTCATGTATTCAAAATTCAAAACACAGATCAAAATATCCACACACCCTTGACACTCTAAAAAGGGGAATATAGGACAACATTCAGATATTTTTCACAAAAATTTTTAAATTTTTTCACATATGTCTCAACTATTCTAAAAAAAACTCTGTAAAGCATGTGAATGGTGAATTTCACCACAAAATTGTATTATCAACAAAACATTTTCACAAAAATTTGGTGTATCCTACAAATGGTGCACCTTCACCCCCAACTTGATTC
>CAUOFW020009946.1:1189021-1200329 GCA_963454935.2 Ilex paraguariensis
AATGCAACAAAAATATATAGAATGCAATGATGGACTTAAAAAGATAAGTAGGGTTAGAGAGCACCTCGCACTAAGCTTTGACAAAAACACCATAATCTGCACATTTGAAGAAAGAAAACTACACAAAGATGAAAGTAAGTAAACAAATTAACTTGGAAAGTACATAATAAAAGAAAGTGACTATACACTAAAATCTAAATGGAAAGTTATTCCTCAACAAGGCCCGGGTAAATCGGATTCATGAACTCTTCCTCTAGCATTTGAACCTCGAAACCCTCAAATAAAGACTTAAGTATTTGGGCATTGACCTTAAACATTTTTCCATCTTCAGGGTTTGTAATTTTCATGGCCATATTGGGGTAGGCCAACATGACAAGATAGGGCTCATCCCAATGAGATCGGTTTTTCCTTGAAAAATGGAGAGTCGAGAATTATACAAGAACACTTTTTGTCCGGGCTCAAATGCTTTTCTCACAAAGGATTTATCATGAAAGATCTTTGCCCTCTCTTTGGAAATTATTGAGCTCTTATATGCATCTCTCTGGATTTCTTGCAATTCATTCAACTCTAACTTCCTATTTTCTTTGACCATTCTCAAATTGAAGTTCAAGGTTTTGATGGCCCAATAAGCCTTGTGCTTCACCTATACCGACAAATGACAAGCCTTCCCATAGACTAGCATATAATGAGACATACCTAGAATGGTCTTGTACGTGGGTGCGATAAGCCCGCAGGGCATCAGTCAACCTAAGTGACCAATCCTTTCAATTCGACTCACCGTTTTCTCTAATATGTTTTTAATCTCCCTATTTGCCAACTTGGCTTGGCACTAGTCTGTGGCAGATAAGCGGTGGACACCTTGTGTGTTACGTCATATTTACGCATTAGAGATGCAAATGACTTATTGCAAAAATGAGACCCAATGTCACTTATCATTGCACGAGGTACCCCAAACCTTAGAAAGATGTTTTCCTTTAAAAACTTGACCACAACTCGATGGTCATTGGTCTTGGTTGGGATGACCTCTACCCATATGGACACGTAGTCCACTGCTAGAAGGATATAAAGGTAGCCAAAGGACGTAGGAAAAAGACCCATGAAGTCGATTCTCCAACAATTGAATATCTCAATGACTAGCACCGGGGAAAGGGGCATCATATTCCTACGGCTCACACTACCTAACCTTTGGCAACTATCACACTCTTTACAAAATGAACACAATCTTTGATTAAAGAAGGCTAATGAAAACCATATTAGAAAACCTTAGCCAAAGTTTTCTTTGAAGATAAGTGGCCACCGCATGCCTCAAAATGGCAGAATGAAAGGACATTTCGTTGTTCATTTTCAGGTACACATCTCTTCATCACTTGATCTGGGCAATACTAGAACAAATATGGGTTGTCAAAGCAGAAGTACTTCACATTCGCCATGAATCTTCGTCAGTCTTCTTGGCTCTAATGCGGTGGTATTTGTCCTATACCAAGATAATTATAGATGTTAGTGTACCAAGGACAAACATAATCAATAGAAAATAAATGCTCATTAAGAAAAGAGTCAGGGAAAGTGCTTGACTTTTTTCCGTTGTTCATAAGCTCCAACCATGATTCTGGTAACGTGTACGTGGCTTATACGGTTAAGTGAGTGTCACTCTCCCTGGGATATCATGTAAGAAATGGGAAAATGTGTGTGTGAATGAAACATATGTGTGTGTGTGTGTGCAAAAGTGCTCCCCAAGCATAGAGAGACTTTTGAGTGTCATGTTTTACTTGAAATTGGTATTTCAAGATCGTCTCCTCAAGGAAGAAAGGTGAATTGTGTGAAGGTGATTTTGTAAAAAATGAAAAGTGTACAATCTTATAGATTGCTATTTTGACGAGTTGTGTTCTTGATGAAATGTAATGGAAATAAGGTTAGCTAATCTGAAGATGTCATTCCAATGAGAATGTCAAATCAACTCTAAACATTCTTCCAATGGTAGCTAGGTGTTTCATTGATTTGTAGGAGACGAGGGACTAGAATGGAGGTGAGGACTCAAGCATACCCCATGACAAGTCTATGGTGTATCAAGGGCTCACAACCACGTCCGCACTCGACCTAGTCAAACAAAACCACTTTACACTACAAGAAGGAATGAAAAAGAGTTGATATATTATACCCAAGAGAAAATCTCCCTTGGATTAGCCAACTTAAAGCTTATCTAATCATATTTAATACGAAGACATACATAATGTAAAGACACATTGTCAAGAAATGAAGGTTGAAACTTATACTCAGGCAAGAGAAATTAACTACAAAGAAGTGCATTTAATTCCCATTTGAAAAGCTTGAGATGAAAAACTCAAATACAAATATGGTAGAATCTAGAATGTGTAACTAAACTTGAAATACACTTGCAAAAAATGAGATTAAAGTGCATTGAATGAAGATTACAACAGTATGCTAGCTTACAATAAGTGAAATGGGTAAAAGAAATGCAAAAATTCAACTTTTCTCTCTAAAACTATGTCTTCCTTCTTTAGCTTCTCTCTCTAAATCCTGAATAATGTTGTAAAAATGTCAAGAGTCCCCTTTCATTTTCATCTATGGAGGTCCTATAGGTTGTGTGTGATTGAGCAGGCTAGGACAAGCCTAGCCTACACCCACCTTGCCTTCCTCCTTCTCTCTCTTCCTCATAAATGCTTGGGCCTCCAAAGTCCAACCTTAGGTGTAGGGAGGCTTGTATGTGTGTAGAAGATGTCAGGGGACAAGTGGAAGAATCAAAAGTGGGACCCCCAAGTGGCAGAGCTTGAGTTGTAGGTTGTTTGGCATTTCTGAGCAAAACCTTTCGGAAGGTCGATACAAACGTTCTGGAAGGTTTTCTTCCAGTGTGCAAAACTTTCCGGAAGGTGTTGAGGTAGAACCAACTCCAGTGGGCTAAACATTCCAAAAGGTTTTCTCCTAACTTGTGTTTTTCTTGATTTCTTCACCTTCCAAGCCTTGCTTTAAGCCACCCCTCATCTCCATTGACTTTAAGCACTACGATGGGGGCTTAACTCAAGCCATATTCAACTCTTTACCTACAATCACACAACAAATTCATTAAATGTTTGATTAGTTGCATTTCTATCCAATTTCACAACAAAAGCAAATATAAAAGGGTATAAAAATCATAAATAATGTGCAATATTTTGCTGTAATCAAACCCCCCAACTTGAGTTTTGCTAGTCCCTAGTAAACTTTATTTCAAACTACAAGGTATAAAACTAGAACAACCTATTCATACAAGTAAATTATCAAACATTCAAAATGTAAAAATCACGATACAATTAGAGAAATGGACTTGGTCAATGATGAACTGAAACAATTGTGGTATTTTCCATTAATCATTTACAAAAGTTTAGTACAATGAGTTAGAGTTAAAAAAAAAGGGCCCAAAATCCTAGAGGAACTTCTACTAGGCCGACAAAACTAACCCTAACTGTGTAAACCTAAAACCAAAAGAAGCAAAACAAGTACACAATGACCCAACTACTCGTCGTCATCATCCCCAACATCCTCCACAACTCCAGCATCATCGTCGTCGTCACTCCCATACTCACTCTCATGATCACCTTCCTTGTCATCATCATCATCATCATCATCATCCTTGGAGCCTCCCACCTCGACAACTGTAAAAGTCACGGGAGCGGAGGTAGAAGGTCCGACCAGGGGCGGCGGAGGCCAATCGGGGATGGGCTCACCCGAAAAAGTATGCTGAAAGAGTCGGGTCACCATCAATGAAAGCCCATGCATAATAGACTGCAGGGTATCCAAACACTGAGACACAGTGCGGGTTGGGGCAGAAGAAGAAGGTCCAGAAGATGATGGCCTCGCACATGATGGCTTAGGTCTTGAGGTACTAGCTCGCTTTCCCCAAGTCCTCCCTGCCCTCTTACTACTACTTGATTTTCCAATTGAACTAGTCTCCAGGGAAGAGGGGAGTAGCACATCATGTGCATAGACCTTCACCTAGCAATGGGAGCACATCCTAGTGACAAGGTTGGCGAACGGGAGATTCACCTTCGGCTTTGCAGAATGAGCAAACTACTTCATCTCCTCCTAGATAAAAAAGGTCATGTCCATTTGCTTCCCGGTCATGAATGCATGTAGAAGGGCTAGTTTCCCCATAACCCTAGGCATCAAATCGTAATGTAAGACCTTGTTTATGACCCCGTAGGAGTGCTTGAGGCCCCCGACTAGAGTTGTCCCTTTGAATGTGGTCAGGTCCTCGTATGTAAGATGGACATACTCAGAAAGGGTCTTACTCCCCTCGACATTGTGTGGGTAGACCGGGGTATTAGGGGAAGGCCTCTGATACTTCAACAGGGTAGCAATCAACTCCGAGGTCACGTCAAACGTCTTCCCCCTCACATTTGTCCTAAGAACACTACCATCCTCGCCCAACACCATCAACTTCCTATAAAATTATATGCACAATGCTAGGTTATAGCCACTAACTGACTCAAACCAAATCCCCAATCCATGCCCGTCGATAACCCTCACCACTTCATTATTCGGTCTGAGAGTGATTTTATCTACAAATCGCTCACAAGTGACATTTTTCTCATTTANATATGCACAATGCTAGGTTATAGCCACTAACTGACTCAAACCAAATCCCCAATCCATGCCCGTCGATAACCCTCACCACTTCATTATTCGGTCTGAGAGTGATTTTATCTACAAATCGCTCACAAGTGACATTTTTCTCATTTATCCTTCGCCTACGAGCATCATATCTCGCTTTCATCCTCCTTTCCTCCCTATCCCCGCTACTCGGGCCCTCTATACTCCTCTTGTGGAAACTAGTACCCATGGGTTGAGGATACTCTGGACCCGTGCGCTTGGTGCAGGCCATTAGAACCAACAATGCCCCCAAGCCACAAAATGACAAAAACACCAAAAACAGCCTCTCCTTGGGCTCCAAAGCATCAAGGGACTTCCTACCAATGCGAGCCATTGCAATGGAGTTAGAGGGTTTGGACAAAATCAAAAGGAGCTTGAGATTTGGGAGAAAAAAGAAACCTAGGGTTTTAAAGGAGAACTCTAAGCATTTTTGGTAGAAATTAGTCAATTAACAACCCTAGCTATGGAAAATGGAAGATTAAAGGGGTGGGTGATTGTTCTTTCAAGTTTGGAAGATGTTAGAGAGAGAAAAGAGAGTATGGGAGCTTGAGATTTGAGGGAAATGTGAAAGGTTTTTCAAAAAATCTAAACTTAAAACCCTTGTTTTTAGCATTCTGGGCAAGACCTTCTAGAAGATCAATGCAAACCTTCTGAAAGGTTTTGCAAACTACTAAGGCAAAAGAGTAGTGAAAACCTTTCGGAAGGTCGAAGCTAACCTTTCGGAAGGTCGAAGCTAACCTTCCGAAAGGTTTTGCACACTGGAAAAATCCTTTCGGAAGGTTGATGACCAAACCTTCTGGAAGATTTTGCCTTTTTTGTAAAACAATCTCTACTTTCCAAAACTCACTTCCAATCCACTTGATTTCAACTCGTAAACATTCTAACACCCTATCTATGACATCAATACCTCCAAAAACCTAAACCACAAATGTGAACCACAATTGAGTGATCATGCCCAAAATCATTTCACAAATTGCAATATGATTTAAAATTGTGATGTTTTCAAAATACAAGACATGGACTTCAAAGGTTATAATGGGGCCTTGGGGGTGATGTTGAGGCAAATGAAATAAAGGATATAGGATAACAAAAAGGGTTTTTCTGAGTGCATTACATTTATTTCAACAAGATTTCCCTTTTTGTGGGATTTTCAGTCTACACCATCACTTCACTCTTTATTTTTTTTTCTTATTTTCTTTAACATTTTTTTTCTTTGATCATTCTTTCTTCTTTCACCCCTTTCAATCTCCTTTTTCTTGGATTTGTCATTCTTTTTCATTCAACATTTGAATTTCACATTATTCATCCCTTTTTTGGGTTTTCACATCATCATTTCCTCTCTTTCATGTTCAATCATAGGTAGCTCTTGGAACAATCAATGTGTGGTAACTTTTTATCATTTTGCACCGGCTTGGTTAAATGTGTGGCATGAAAATGAATTTTTAACAAGTCTCAAATCATGGCACTAGGGATAGAATTTCACAAGAAAAAGGCTAAGACTCAAAAAAAATCAAGGACGGCCTAAGGTCATTTCTAGATAGGCATAGGGGAGCATTGTACATATCAAAACAAAGTCAATCAACTACCCAAATGCACCTAACCAAAACAAGCTTAATGAGATTATTGAACAAATTTAAAATTTGAAAAATTATTCCTTGATTAAATGTAAGTTCCCTCAAACAAGGGTTGACACTAAAACTCTCATGGATTTTTACTCATCTCCACTATTCATGTCAAACCCTAAAATGTGAATCCAATTTGTAAATTGCCAAAATTACAAGTTAATGGTGCCTTTATGGTTGAGTTCAAAAGCGAACAAGTATGTGATACTCTTAGGATAGGATAAACCTCTATAATGTGCTCATGGATTCACACTTCAAAACAAAGATCAAAACTATTCATAAACCCACAACACTCTAAATAGGGGAATATATGTCAACACTCAGATATTTTTCACAAAACTTTTCAAGTTTTTCACATATTTGTCAACTATTCTTAAACAAAAATCTGTAAAACATGTGAAAGGTGAATTTCACCACAAAAATTGGTATCATCAACAAAAGTTTTCACAAAAAATTGATGTATCATATAAATGGTGCACCTCACCCCCAACTTGGTTCATGCATTGTCCTCAATGCAACAAAAAAGATATGATATGCAATGAAGGACTTATAAAACGATAAGTAGGGTTAGAGAACACCTCGCACTTAAGCTTTGACAAAAACACCAATATCTGCACTAAGAAGAAAAACACTATATGCAAAGATAAAGTAAGTAATAAATGAAGATGCAATTGAAAAGTATAAAAGAAAGCAACTGTACACTAAAACTACTTTGAACAATTAATCCTCCAAAAGTTCAGGATAGACCGGATCCACCAATTCTTCCTCAACCCTTTGATCTTCAAAACCCTCGAAGGATGACTTAAATCTTTGGCCATAGACCATGAATGTATTGCCATTCTCGAGGTTGGAGATTTCCACGGTGCCATTGGGGTAGGCCACCTTAACAAGATAGGGACCATCCCAATGGGATCGGAGTTTTCATTGAAAGATAGAGAGTCGAGAATTGTACAAGTGCACTTTCTGTCCAGGATCAAATGTCTTTCTTAAAATGGATTTGTCATGACAAATCTTAACCCTCTCTTTTGAAATTCTTGAGCTCTCATACGCATCTCTACAGATCTCCTCTAATTCATTCCTCACTAACTTCCTATTCTCTACGGCCATTCTCAAATTGAAGTTCAAGGTCTTGATGGCCCAATACGCCTTGTGCTCCATTTCAACGTGCAAATGGCAAGCCTTGCCATAGACGAGCCTATAGGGTGACATGCCTAGAATGATCTTGTAAGCAGTCCGATAAGCCCATAGGGCATCGATCCATCTAAACGGCCAATCCTTCCTATTAGGGTTAATCATTTTCTCTAGGATGTTATTGATTTCCTTACTGGCCAACTCAGCTTGGCAATTAGCTTATGGGTGATAAGTAGTGGATACCTTGTGTGTGACACCATACTTATACATTAAGAATGCAAATGGCCTATNTCAGCTTGGCCATTAGCTTATGGGTGATAAGTAGTGGATACCTTGTGTGTGACACCATACTTATACATTAAGAATGCAAATGGCCTATTATAGAAATGAGAACCACCGTCGCTTATCATCACACGAGGCATCCTGAACCTCGAAAAGATTTTCTCTTTTGAGAACTTGACTATGACCTGATGGTCATTGATCTTGGTCGGGATAGCCTCTACCCACTTGGACATGTAGTCCACTACCAAAANATTATAGAAATGAGAACCACCGTCGCTTATCATCACACGAGGCATCCTGAACCTCGGAAAGATATTCTCTTTTAAGAACTTGACTATGACCTGATGGTCATTGATCTTGGTCGGGATAGCCTCTACCCACTTGGACATATAGTCCACTACCAACAAAATATACAGGTAGCCAAAAGACATGAGGAATGAACCCATGAAGTCAATGCCCAACAATCAAATATCTCGATTACAAGTACAGGAGAGAGGGGCATCATGTTCCTCTGGGTCACACTACCCAAACTTTGGCATCTATCACATTCTTTACAAAAAGAAACATANAGTACAGGAGAGAGGGGCATCATGTTCCTCTGGGTCACACTACCCAAACTTTGGCACCTATCATATTCTTTACAAAAAGAAACACAGTCTTTGATTAATGAAGGCCAATTAAAACCTGATTGGAAAATCTTTGCCGAAGTCTTTTTAGAAGATAAGTGTCCACCGCATGCTTCGGAATGGCAAAATACAAGGACTTCCTGTTGTTCATTTTCAGGAATGCACCTCCTCATGACTTCATCAGTGCAGTACTTGAACAAGTACGGGTTGTTAAAGTAAAAGTACTTCACATCTGCCACAAATTTTTGTCTATCCCCCAGGCTCCAGTGTAGTGGTATTTGTCTTGTAGCAAGATAATTGCAAATGTCAGCATACCAAGGACAAAAATAATGAATGGAAAATAAATGCTCGTTAGGGAAAGATTCTGGGATAGGAATATGCTCATTGGCATCTTGAACCACAAGTCGGGATAAATGGTCCACCACCATGTTCTTGACTCCCTTTTTGTCTTTGATTGTGAAGTTGAATTGTTGTAGGAGGAGTATCAACCTAATGAGTCTCGATTTTGCATCCTACTTAGACAAAAGATACCTCAAAGTAGAGTAATCAGTGTAGACTACAATAGGTGAACCAATGGTGTAAGACCAAAATTTATCCAATGCAAATACTATGGCTAGCAACTCTTTTTCAGTGGTAGTGAAATACAGTTGTACTTCATTAAAAGTTTTACTAGCATAGTATATTACATAAGGTCTCTTGTCTCCCTTTAAACGAGCACAGTGCCGACCGCATAATCACTTTCATCGCACATGAGCTCAAAAGGTAAGTCCCATTTGGGTGGTTGCATAATTGGAGGTGTAGTGAATTTAACTTCTGATAGTCAATACATACATGCCAACCTGTGACAGTACGCATTGAGACTAATTCATTTTCTTTATTTTGTATTATAGTAACACCACATTTATTTGGAACTACTTGTGTAGGACTAACCCATTTACTATCAGATATAGGATAGATAATATTCACATCTAATAGTTTAAGTACTTCATTGCGAACTACTTCTTTCAAGTGTGGATTTAATCTTCTTTGCATTTGACGAGATGGTTTAGCATTTTCTTCTAAATATATACAATGAGTACATAACAGTGGGCTTATACCTATTATATCATATATTGTCCATCCAAGAACACTTTGATGATTTTTCTTTTTCTTGACTTTCAGATAATTTTGATGATATGATTATAGGATGAATTTCATTTTTTTCCAGAAAAACATATTTCAAATTGGTTGGAAGTGGTTTTAAATCTGGCTTAAAGATTTTGACATTGGATTCTACAGGTTTAGATAACAGATTTTCACATTTTGGATTTTCTAGATTTTCTTATTCATTTTCAAATACAGATTTTATTGTGTTTAAATCTTTTTCCAGAAAAAATTTTGGGTTAATGTTTAAACACAATTTATTTCATACACTTCATCTTCTTCTCTATGTTGTTTACCACTATTAAAAACATTTAGTTCCGAGGTCAAATTTCCAAATGAAAGTTTCTTGATTCCATTTCTACAATTAATCAAAGCATTTGATGTAGCTAGGAGTGGTCGACCTAGAATCAAAGGTATATATGCAGATTCATTATAATTTGGTTTCATGTCTATAACGATAAAATCTGCTGGAAAATAGAATTGATCAACTTGGACAATAACATCTTCCACAGTTCCTCGTGGAATTTTTATTGAATGGTCTGCTAATTGTAATGTGATATCGGAGGGTTTTAGTTCACTTAATCCTAATTGTGTATAGGCCGAATATGACATTAAATTACAACTGGATCAAAGATCTAGCAGAGCATCTTTGATTTGGAAATTTTCAATGATGCATGAGACTGTAGGACTACCTGGATCTTTGTACTTGTTCAATTAGGAATGCTTTCTTTGGTACATTTATTTTTCTCTTTATTACACAAAGATCTTTTAAAAACTTAGCATAAGCTGGAACTCATTTTATTGCATCTAACAAAGGAATGTTAATCTTGACTTGTTTGAACAGTTCCAAAATTTCAAATTAATCTTTTTCAGATGAAAATTTCTTGATCCTTTGAGGAAAAGGTAAAGGAATAGGACATGGTTGATCTTTTTCATTTTGTATTTCTGGTTGTTTTTCAATTGAAGGTTCAGGCTCAAGTGGATCATTAACAGGAATTTCTTTACGTATGTCCTCTGAAATTTTTGGTTTAATAGTTTTTTCAATGATTTTTCCACTTCTTAGTGTTGTAATTGCTTGTACTTGACTTGGGGAGACTTCAAATGACACAGCATTAGCTTGACTCTGACTTTGTGAAGGTTTAGGTTGAGATGAAAACTTTCCTTTCTCCGAAGTACTCAAAGACTGGGTTAATTTATCTAGATGACTTTTAATATCTTCAATACTCAGAAGTTTGAGCTTTAAAATCATTAAAAGTTTGAGTTGTTTGAGTGTTAAAATTCATTTGACTTTGCATAAATTGATTCATAGTATCTTCCATAATTCTTCTTTGTGGGGGTTGGTATGGTTGATAACTTTGTTGATTTTGTGGTTATGGTAGACCTTGTGTTTGATTTGTGGGTTGTGTATTTCTCCAACTAAAATTTGGATGATTTCTCCATCCTGGGTTGTAAGTTTCAGAATATGGATTCATATAAGGCTTATTATTATATGTTGGAATAGCATTAGATCGTTTAATTAACACTTCTTTGAATGCAGGTATACTTGGACACTCCGCTGTAGGATGTCCTGACAACGCACAAATTTCACATACTTGATCATCTATATAATAAAACAGAAGTGTGTTTGAATTTTATCCTAGTTAGTTGATATGACAGATACTTGTTTTATTTTCTTCATCTCTAAAGCTTCTAGTTTTCGAGATAAACTCGTTATTTTAGCTCTTAAATCATCATCATCTTTTAACACATATTTTCCTATTTCGGATGTAGATGGCTTAGTTTCTATTATGTTTGAAGAAGTTGAGTCCCACATTTGGGAACCCTTAGAAATAGTATCAAAAAATTGAAATGCTTCTTCAG
>CAUOFW020009946.1:1203181-1319325 GCA_963454935.2 Ilex paraguariensis
ATATATATATATATATATATATATATAAATCCTAATAACCCAAAAGGACATGTCATTCATGAGGATCATTTAGGTTTTGTACCATGCATAAGTTAACATCCTCAGCGTTCCGGTAGAGGATAAACCATACTGATAGGAATGTCGTGGTTGTTTTACCGGCAGCTTGATGATGCACTGATGACATACTTCCAGACACAACACCAAAAGTACGTACATCACTGTATCATGCATGAAGCATATAATGCATAGATATATAAATATATAAAACATCAGCATTTCCAGAATTTAACCAGTATTATAAATATGCTTACCTCTCACTGGAGGATATACATAACTATTCACGCCCCATTGCTACAGACAAGCAAGGAATGCAGACAGTTTTCATTATAACTAAAATTGAAATACATAATCTAAAATGTCCTTTACAAGGAACAACTGAAACACAATCACCTTTATTATCAGTTAAGACAAAAAAGGGACAGTAGTTCAACTATCCGAATAGAAAGATACAATAGAAATATAAAAGTTTAAAGTTTAAACTGAAGTGCATCACGAACCAGATTGTTTTGCAACTTTCTTTTTCTTTTTCTCTTTCTATTTTCTCTTTCTCTTTTCTCTTTTTTCTCTTTTCCTCTTGGTTCTGGCCTGCTGAAGACTGAAGATGGCATGGCTATTTATAGTCATTTGAAGAAGCACGAGGTGGAAGAAATTAAGATATGCATCAAGGGTGACCGTCTGGACGGTGGAGCTTTGCTGGATTTGCAACTTGCAGCATGCTGACTCTCCTCTTGGTTTAATTACACTTTAGCCTTGGTATTTTCAAGCTTCCATACTTTGCTCCTTGTATTCTCTGGTAATTCTGCATTAAACCTGAAACTTTTTAAACATAACACGCATCAAAATCCTAATTATGCACAAACCCTAATTGACTTTAATTACTAGTTTTTAGTTATTTTATCATACTAATTTGACTTTATTAATTGCTCTAATTTATATATTGATTAACGTTAATTAGGACCCAATTGTGAACTTTCCCGTGGAAGGGAAGCTCTATGAAGACAAGAAAAAAGCTCATAGGTTAGGACTCAAGTCTGATAGGTTCTTGTTGTCAGTTAATGGAAAACTTTACAGACGGTCCTTCACTAGGCCATACTTGTTGTATGTCCACCCGAGCAAAGTTAAGGATTTTTTGTTCGAGATCCATGTAGGGAGTTATGGAGCATATTAGGAGAAATTATTACTTGCTCACCGAGCAATTTCACAAGGTTGTAGGTGGCCCTATATGCAAAAAGATGCTCAATAGTATGTAAGAAAGTATGGGAAGTGCCAAATGTATTCGTATATCCCAAGGTAGCCAGCAAAACATCTAAATCCCCTAACAAGTCATGGGGCCAATTCTTAGAGCACTTGGGAATAAAAGGTTCCTCCTTGTCTCAATTGATTATTTTACTAAATGGGTGAAAGCCGAGCCCCTAGCTAGTTTTCAAGAAACAAATACAAAAGAGGTTTGTTTGGAGGAACATTATAACTAGGTTCGGCATCCCTTGAGTAATGATCTCTGATAAGAGGAATCAATTTGAGAGGAGAACTTTCATGGCCTTTTGCCAGCACTTTGGGATAAAAAATTATTACTCTTCCTAACCTACCTACAATGTAATGGACATGAATAAATTTTGAATAAAATAATCCTAAATGGGATCATGAAGAGGCTACAAAAATCCAAGAGTAAGTGAGTGGAAGAATTGTCTGGTGTGTCATGGGGGTACCAAACCACACTATGCCAAGTAACTAGAGAAACTCCACATGCATTAGTATTTGGGATGGAAGAAGTCATCCCCTTATAAATTTGAATCCCAACTATTAGATCTAAACTTGTGAATACTGGAAGAAACAAGGAGTTGATCACCAAAAATTTGGATCCAGTAGAGGAGAAAAGGGAACTGACAGCCATAAAGATGACATCTAACCAACAAAAAGTGAGTCAATCACATGAAAGAAAGGTTCAAACAAGGGGATTCCTAGTTAGGTACCTGGTTCTTTGAAAAGAAATGGGAACCACAAATAATCCTACAGAAGGAAATCAAAGCACTAATTGGGAAGGTTCATATAGGGTTAACTCATTGGAGGTACCAGCTTCTATAAACTTGAGACACTTAATAGGAAGTCGATTCCATGATCTTAGAGTGTGGGAAACCTCAAAAAGTTTTATTTTTGAAGTTTCTTCAAAAACATGACCAGAAAGTGATTGAATTACCCTCAATTATTGAGCTAGATTGCCTCTAGTGACAAAATAGTTAGTCATACTTTAAGTGACTTCAAGATCTATTAGTTAGAATCGATAAGGCTCGGGCATAAGACAATTTACTACTAAGGTAGGGAGGAAAAATATCTTAACAAAGGCAGGACCCTAGTTCAGGTGCAGTTGCCTGTTCAAACTTGAGGCCAAATCTAGGCATGACCGTATAAGCCGAATGAGTAAAGATTTGAGACTAAGTAGTACAACGAGGTATGTGCAAGGGTCATAGAAAGTGACTAGGTATGAAGGTCTGAACCATTATTAAGGCATATCCTTGATTAACCATCAAAAGTGTTAATTTAGTGTGTTTAAGGAGGGTTAATTACATATTCTTTGAGATTATATTACGCTCGATGCTCGGCTTTTCTTGGTTCTCCACCAAGATAGTTCTGGTCGGGTTATCCTTAAGTGTTGATACTATGGCGGGCTTGGCATTAGCATGCACATTCTTGCCCCTAGCCACATGTTGTAATGCTACCCTCGGGATCTTTCCTATCTCCCTCATCGCCAATTGGTGGTATGCCACCATCCTTTCACCTTTTTCTAGGTATTTACTAGAAAGATAGTTCACAACAAGTTATGAATTGGAATAGACATTTGAGTGTTCGGCATCCCATGTCTTGCATGAGCCTTACTCCTACAAGCAAAGCCTCGTATTCTACTTTGTTATTCAATGCGCAGAATTCCAGTCTTAATACTTTTTCCAGCTTATTGCCTTCCTGGGATTCTAATAATATTCTAACTCTTACTCCTTTCTAGTTTGAGGAACCATCCACAAACAGGCTTCAAGATTTTTGTAGCTTTTGGGCATCTCCCTCAACTTGAGATTCCAATGCACTTGGGACCTTTTTTTACTCGATTATCTTTGATGCCCTCCCCCCAATTTCATATTCCAAGGCCCTTGGGACCTTCTGAAGTTCACCAGAGATTTCTTACACTACAAGGGAAAGCTTCGCCAGGAAATCCGACATTGCATGTCCCTTAAATGTAGTTCTAGGTTCAAAAGTGATGTCATATTCATCAACATCCATTACCCACTTTGATATTCTTCCAGACAAGTCAACCCTTCTGAATGGGGCTTAATGGTGTGTGATTGGAAATAATACCTTAGCTTCCTTACCTAGCTAGCTAAGGCTACTGAAAAAAATGCCTTAGCTTCCTTTCCAAGGACAGGTATCTAGTCTTTGCATTAAGAAGACTCTAACATAGAAGATTGCATCATCTCCCTTTTGGATTTCTTCATTAATTCCCTATTTACTACGTGCTTAGAAACTTCCAGGTACATGTACAATAGATCATCCTGCTTGACTGTAGTTAAGATTGGGGGCTCTACAAGGTAAGATTCAATTCCTCCTTTTTTGTTTTAGGGCTTGAACAAACAGTCCACACCTATTAGATAATATTGATATGAATCTGTTAAGGGAACCAACTATCCTGGTTTGCCTCTACATCTCATTCATAGTCCTTAGGGTTGTAATTGGATTAAAGCTTTCACTTGGACGAGATTGGCTTTAATTCCTCTCTTAGTCACAAAAAAACCTATGAATTTGTCTGACCCAACCCCGAAAGCACACTTGAAGGCATTGAGCCTCATCCCATATTCTCATAATACATCAAAGGTTTTCTATAGATCAACTAGGTGATTAGGAACTTTGAGAATCTTGACAAGCATGTCATCTATAGAAACCTCCAATTGTATTCTCGAAAACATTAAAAGCCAAACTATTTGACAAATATAAGGAGTTAAAATCTGAAAATTATTATTATTCTAATTTTGTTCTTCTCTTCAACTATCTTTTCACAACTGTCTTATTCCTATAACAACCATCACAATGGTGATGGTAATGGTGGTGACGACGAGTGGTGGTGGTGGTGACGACCGAGTGGTGCTGGTAGTATCGGTAATAGAATGATAATGGTGGTGGTAGCGATTGTGATGGTGGTGGTGGTGGTGGTAGTGGTGGCGACAGTGGTGGTGGCACAATGGTGGTGGTGATGGTGGAGATGGTAGCAACAATGGTAGTGGTGGTGACAATGATAGTAATAGTGGTGACGGTGACACAATTGTAGTGGTGACGGTAGCGAAAGTGGTGGTGGGGGCAACATTATGGTGGCAATGACAGCGACATAATGACAGTAACAATAGTTACGGTGGTGATGGTGGTGGTGATGGCAACATTAATGGTGGTGGTAACGATGGCATAATGGTGGTTGTGACAATGACATAATAGTAGTGCTAGTGGCAGCGACAAAATGGTGATTGTGGTGATGGTGGCAATGACGGTGGCACAATGGTAGTGGTGGCAGCGATGGTGATGGTGACTGTGGCACAATGGTGGTGGTGGTAGTGGTGGAAGTAGTGGTGGCGGTGGTGGTGGTGATAGTGCTAGTGATGGTGGTGATGACAATGGTAGTGAAGGTATATTTGTTTATTACGAGAAATTGTTAAAATCCTTACTGACTACCATTAACAACATTAAGTGATAAGTAGGTGGTTTACTATTTAAAGTTTTAGCATATTTTTAAGAAGTGTTTAAAATATTTAGTAATATGAGTTTTAGGTTATCAAACATGTTTAATTTATGAAGTACTTAAAGTATTCAATTTTGAGCCTTAAGTGGTGTTATTAAATAACCCCTTAAATGTTAATTTAAATTTGAGCAAAAATTCATGTCATAGTTGGAGATGTTCTGAGAGCATCTTCAGCCCTTACCCCTTTTTTTGTACTCTTTTTCAAAAAGGGTAAAAAAAAACTCTTAAAAATATTTTTTAATGCTAGACCTATACCTATATCAAATGAATGAAACCTTTTTTTAAATCCGAATCAAAAGAGACTCAAATCCTTACCCTATTCACAAATAATAAAATTACACTCTCCTTTGATGATCCAATGGTCATATTTATGCTTTTTTAAATTTGGGTTTGTCATCATTCAAAAAAAAAGTTTTTCTTCCTTTAAATTTGGGTTTGTCAATTGGAGCTATTGATACCAAATCAATATTTTTCCCATTTGTTTTACTCAAATTTAGGTAAGGGTTTATATCTCCATTGGAAATGGTCATATCTTCAATCCTTACCTTTTTTTAAACCCTTTTTTTAAAAAGAGTAAAAAAATCTTCTCCATTATTAGACTCATACTCATCCCAAATGAAGGGAAACCCTTTTTTAAACCTAAATCAAGAAAGACATTTTTTTAACACTAATGTTATTTGGACATAATTTAGGGACTTAATGCATATTGAGATCCACTGACAATCTAATGACCACAATCCTTAAGTCCCTAAATTATGTTCAATCGTTAATGGTAAAATTACACATTCCTTTAAAACTCTAATGACCATAGTTTACCCTCTTTTAAATTTAGATTTGTGCTCATTTAAATATGAGTTTCTTTTATTTTAAAAAAAAATTTATCCATTCTAAAGTTCTATACTAAATTAAGTTTTTCATCTTTTTCTTTACTTAAATTGAAATAAGAATTTGAGTCTCAAGGTTTCTATCATTCTCTCTCTTGCTTTCTCTCTCTTTTCTTGCATGGGACTCTCAAACACCCACCATCTCCTATCATTTATGGCTCTTTTTCATTTGGGTCTGCAATGTTTCGTCTCCCATTTGCTAATTTGGGCTTCTCTGACCTCTGATTCTGTGCTCTTGGGCAATAGGTTGCTGTATTTTCACTAATAGATTATCATTTTATGGAGTTTTTGATTGTATTTCCTTAAAAGGTCCCAAGTCTTTGAGAATTTTGTTGGGTGTGTTCTTTCTTCTGGTTCTTTTAGGTGAATTTAAACTATACGCTTCTGGAAAGATGTCTTCTGAACAGCGAAACCCTATGGTGCTGGTGCATTCTCTGGAGCAACATATGGGTTCAACTGATAATCAGAACGGCCCAATTGCTTATCCATTTTCCATAAGGTTATTTATTAACTTAGACCAAGATTAACTTTCGTTTTCTTGTGAATTGTCTTCCGTATTGATCTCTTAGGCGATTGCAAAGTTTTGCATGCTCTTTGATGTTGCGCTTCATGACATTCTAAATCCTTCGGATCATTTTGTGTTGCATTTTTATGAACCTTAATAGTTTATTGCAATGTATTTTCTTTTCAACCGTTCTTTTTACGTTTTCTGTTGAAGAGACTTCTTAGTGGATAGAGGACAATAATCAACATCTGCCGTAATATAGGTTGGGTTAGCTGGTCATTAAGTGTACGTTGTGATGTCAGTGTTGAAGCTGAAAAATTTCTCTTCCTGTTCAAATTGCTAATTTTAGTTTTTTTTTTTTTGGGGATGACAATATCCTGTCCAAGATCCCTACAAACCCAAGCATGTGGGTTATTTTATGTCACTCAAGTGACGTCAAATAGTGCAATTAAGTCTTGATCTATGTAACTCTTTATTCAATGCATGCCATTTTCATACTCTGTTGGTATTCCCATTATAACTTGAATGTGGAGCTTTATTCCTTCGTAAATCTGAAAATATCTCACTAGTAGTTCGGTTGAAAAACGGCCGTTACATTACTGTAACGCAGGTGTCCGATTCCGTTACACTCTGATATAACGGTATGGAAGAAATTCATAACTGTAACGAACGTTACGGTTCCATAACGGTCTCGTAACGGCCTTGTAACAGCCTCGTAACGGCCCCGTAAAGGTCGATATGGACAGAATCGAATCGATTTAACCCATTATACCTCGAAAATAATCCAAAATCCATATCTAGAAACTCAAATTTCAGCCACTCCGTTATCTCTCATCCTCACTCAGATCTAGAAAAATTTTCATCTTTAAGATGCAAAAATGATAAAAAAAAACCTGATCTTTAATTTGGATCTAAAAATCCATCTTAGTTGAATTGGAGATCTGTGTTGGATTTGATGGAACAATCTCCATATATTTTAGATTTGTGTTTTGGAATTGGTTGGCTGAACCGTTGAGGATCCGTGAAGCTTTCACGTTGGTCTCAGATCTGTGATGAAGAAGCTTTGCATTTCGGTTTCAGATGCTTGCGTCGTTCCATCGAAGACTCTGTCTCCGGCCACCTCTGCTTTTCGATTTGGTTTTGTGGGTATTGGGTAAATTTGTAAGAGTATCACTGATTGCTTTAGTGGGGATATCTTGTTATTTAGTTTAAATGGGGCACGTGCTAAACCATTTTAATAATTTTTTTTTGAACTTTTTTTTTCAAACAAAATATAAATTATAATATCATATCGTAATGTTTTTTGTAGTGGGTTCATTATTATAATGCTTATTCAATATTATACATATTTTTAATATCTCATTAACATGTTTGTGATACAATAAAATATAGTAAAAATTACTAAACACTCATATTTGTATTATTTTAGAGTTGAAACATGTAAATATTCATATTTTATGGTATTGTGAGTAGAAAAAAAAAATTCACTCTTCCGGTTTTCGTTACTGTTACGTAACGCCCGTTTTACCCTGCGTCCGTTATATCGTTACTGTTACTGTTACGATAACCGTTACCGTTATTCAGAACCATGTGTTCAAGTTTCTTTGAAAGACATTGTCTTTCTTTTGAAGCTAATTTCACTATAGTTTTATGTTTGATACCAGTAATTATTTAATATCATCAACCAAGGCTTCATGGCTTGCATTTAAAGATAGAAACGCCTCTAAGCAATGCTTCCTTTATTATGTGTCTTCCTTCATATCACAGACACTATGCTCTTGTTGCTCGTGAGAAAGATCTCTTGCTTAGTTGGCCATTTCCAGAGAGATACTTCCATTTCTGTTTAGAGAATGGTATCAAAAATGTGCTTCCGCCATTTGCACTTTGTGATTCAGGAACAAATCTTTTGCAAAGAGAAGAGAGTTCAGATTGTTGTCAAGAAAAGAGAGAAAACGATGTTTGCACAGAAAAGAATGATATTGAGATAGCTGATGAAGAATATATGAAAGTTGCGCATGATTCAAAATTTAGCGAAGCTATCTCAAAATTTTTAACACAGTTCTACAATTGTTCTTTCTCTAGCGAGAGCCGTAAGCATCGACAAAACTATCATCTTATGTCTGACACTATTGTTGACACCCTGGTTGCAAGAATTCAACTGTCAAGTACCATCCCATGTTTGCACCCTCTTGTTGATCGGAGTACCAAAGTGCTGGCTGCTCCCAAGAGGTTAAGACACAAACGACAGAAACGAAAGGGGAAACCTAAGAAGCGGTATATGGCAGATATTTTGGCTGTTGCAAAGCATTGCACCTTGAAGGAAATGTTCAGGGTTGACAGCTTAAGCATTGATTCCAAGTCAACTGCAGAGAATTTCAATGAAGGAACTCTAATGTCTCTCACTGAACATGACTGTAAATCTGAGCTTGCAGAGGAAGAGCAAGAAAAACATCAAAGTATTGACAAAGAAGCTGTCGATGGCAAAATAACCCGTAAGAAAAGGCTTGTAGTGAAGTTTAAGCTGTATGGATCCGATGGGAACTAAATAATTTTAGAGATTTGAGTGATCAAAGCTTCTAGAAATCCAGGTACTGATCTGCTAATTCCTCCTGTGTAATACTTCGTTTTGTCTCTCTCTCTGAAGCCTTGTTTTATGTTCCACAAAATTGCGACAAGGAAAAACTGTTGCCAGAATTTGCATTTTAAAAACCTTTTCAAAAACTGACAATAGATTAAGTGCCTACATCTTAGGTACATTATTGTAGCTGAATCCTTCTAAACAAGTTTATGATGATTCAAGTATTTTAAGGCAAATTTCATGCGTTCATCTCCACTTCTTCAACACCTTTATCATGACATTTAAGTTTCTACTAGCTACAATTTTCTAACAAATGTATCCATTAGTGTAAGTTCTTACTTATAGATTATTTTGATGGTTACTGTGACAAGAAGATAGTCTCATTCTCGCCTTGTTCAAATGTTCCAGCCAGCACAAACTTATTTTGCTGTTTGTCACATATATGCATAACAAGGACAGTAGAAGAGAAAATACAGCATGTAAATCTTTTCTTGATTGTCACATTAGTATCTTTTGAAACTCCAGGTGAATATTTGCTTCATGTTTTGATTCAGATTACTGTAATTTCAATATTTTAGGCATGCAATACACAATCAAACCAACCAAACCAAACCAAAACCAAACCAAGCCTTATGTCCCAATCAAACAATCAAACAAATTGGGGCAAAAGGAATCTTTTGCTTTGCTAATAGCAACCGATACAGTCGGGCAATGCTTTAGCATGAATGAATGCCGAAATAAATCATACTGAAACTTTCAGGAATGAATCAAAATTATCATGCATATTCAAATATATGAATGCGATATACATATGTTGTAATCAAACATAAGTAGCACATTTCCATGAATCGTCATATCTTGTTATTTCTGGAAGGCTTCTTTCACCATATCTGCAAAAACAAAAGTAATGAATTAAAATTTTCAACACAATTAAATATCGCTTGGATCACAATCAATTATTGATGTCCTAAACGAACTAATTGGCATATTAGGCTTCGCCTTTGTTTGTTATCACGCTCCTACTTGATGCTTTGTCAAACAAATCCAGCAAAGAAAACTTTCGCATCTTCTTTTTCTGTGGATAATAACTACCAACCGTTCATGTTTATCACTCCCTGGTGCTGTTGAATATCTATGATTAACCTCAGGTATAATTCCTAGTACTAATGTGCTTGTTTGGGAACCGATTTAGATATTAAAAATGTTGAGATACACTAAACTGCCAAAATGCTTTTTATTTCCTTGGGAAATGCAAGATCTGTGATACTAAAGTGATTTGCATACGTAGAATGTTTTGCCTAAAATATTTAGTTTTACTTCGACGAGAATGAAGCTATATCTTTGTTTGTAAGTTATTTTTGTTTTGTCATTTAAGTAATAATCAGCAGCCCAGATTTTCTGGCAGCTGAGAAACCATAGGAGGGAGAAATTTCGATGCATAAATACGTCATTAGGTCTCATTACCAATATTGTGGTTTGACATACACTTTCTAAGTTTATTCTACTTGTTAACATATGCACTAATTTCATCAGGTTTGTTAATTTGCATATATATGTATATATATCCTGATTTCCTACAAAACTTGAAAGTTTTTTTATTTTGAAACTTTTTTTTTCATGGGATTTTTTATGATATGTTATATATTGTTTGCTAATACTGTCATATATATCAAACGCTAGTACAATTTGACCACTCAAAAAACTTAAGCTAATTCATCAAATTGGATTTTTAGGTTCCCAGCATGGTGGACAACTTTGGTGACAACTGTTCCATCAGATTCTCTTTCTCTCTTAATGTTGCTCTTCCAGCAACTCATCTGAAAAGCTTTTATTTCTACCATGACAGATTCCTACATCAATTTCAATGAAGAAAAGATGTCAGCTAAAAATCCAAGCTATCTTTCTCCTCCTAACGTCAGGTACAGTAACTTTCTTCGAACTCCACCTTGTATAAAAAAAGGTTTATATTGCGGGACGGACAATGGAAAATTCTCTGAATTTTACCATTGAACACCATGTCTTCAAAGCAAATAGTGACTGAAAATGTAAGCTAATTTCTCATTTGTGCACTATACGTGTTATAAATTTTTACCATTTCGCTGCTATGCCTGGGCTACAGGTTATGGGTTATGAAAGTGACCTGTTTGAGATCAAGAGATTGTGGATGCCCAATAGTTTGATAAATTTCGTTTTGAACCCCTGAATGTTGAAATAATGGCTTAGAGAGAGAAACAGATAGAGATGCAGATGAAATACTGTACATGATTACAAAGGAGTAATGTGATATGTATTAAAAACCAAGATCTAGTATTTAAAAGGGCGCTCAATAAATGTAAGAGTCATAATGAATTATGTCAATAAATTAGATCAAAATTTTTAATTTAAATAACATTACTCATCGTTCTCTAGCTCCTTTCCCATTGGAATTTTGTTGAACTTGATTCCTAAATCCGAAGCTGCGGAGGAATCAGTAGGGAAATCGTACATTCTGATCTAAATTCTCATTTTTACGACGAAGCATGACCTGGCTAACTCAAACTTGACTGAGATTTAAATTAGAGTTAAAAATGTCAAACTGTAACTTCCCCTCTTTTACTGAAACTCAGAAAATGAAGGGCAAAGCAAAACATGGAAAGCCTCAAATTTTTATCCGAACCCCCAACAGTCAATATTTTCTGCCTTCTCTTTGCATCTCTCTCTCTCTCTCTCCCATATTTTCCTTTCTGTGTATTTATCATCTCGTCTTTCAATATATGTCGTGGTTTAAACGTGCAATTTCTGTAATGACTAGTGATCCAAAATTTAAAGTATAGGAACGTGCAATGAAGAAATGGGCTTTTGGAAGAATATGAAAAATTTTAAAAAGGTGTTAAAAGAAATTTGAGTTTGTCCACGGAAAGATTTTGTGTCAAGCCAAAGTTTTTTTACTTAAATGTGAATAAAAATTCCAATCATGGCATTGGATGGTATTATTTTGATATTCAAATTCATACTGCAAACTGAGGTGGGGACCTCAAGTGGTAACAGATACGTTATGAATTTAAATTTTAATAATTTTTTGGGGGTCTGATCATGAGAGATTTATCTCTCATAAATACTTTAATTTTAATATTGATGACTTATCTTTGACTAAATTAAGGAAAAAATTAATCAAAATATACATAAGTTAGTCTGGATAACATTGACCATTGAGCCAAAATACAAATAGATGCTAGCATTGATGCGCCGTGTTTCTGAAAAGAAGCATGTAAGCTTATTCTGAGTTAAGCTAAATTGGTCAATTTAAATTGGACAGCTAGCTAGACTTTAGAGTCCAAAACACAGTGTCTAGCCAGGGAATCAGAAGACTTGTGGCAAACGCTTTGGGCTTTAAATACCTCCAATTTTAAAAGGTAGTCCTCCCATGAATGGTATTTTGTCAAAGGAATTTCAAAATGTAAAAATCTTACCTTGAATCCAAAACATCTTTTACTGGTAACGCCGTATCCCAAAAATTACACTTAATATGCTATTCTTTGTTGCGTATGCAATGTGCTATGCTGAGAAATGCAAAAAACAAATTGTGTATTATTTTCAAGGTATGTTGCTATGATTTAAAACAATTTAAGATATAATGTAAGATCTTTAATCATCCATGAAGTAAAATGATAATTTATACATTTCTCAACGTTTTGGCTAAAATCAAGTGTAGTATCCGTTTTTATCAGTTTAATACCTGATATGTGACCCAATGGGCCTCATGATACTAAATTATTTTAAGAATTTTTTGGGTGGGGGCATATTTTTTATGACTTATTTGAGAAAAAGTGTAATGATAAGTTTTTTAGTTTGTTAAGTTTATTTTTACTTAAATTTCTTGTTATTAGGTGCACAATTTAGTTTACCAATATATTACTTATTTATCTTTCCTTAAATTATGCATAATTCTTATTATTTCACTCTCTCTTTCTCCCCCCTATTTTCTCAAAATTTCACTCGCATTCTCTCCCTTCTCTCTGTTACTCTCTTTATCTCTCCCCTATTTTTTTTGTGTTTCTCTTTTTTCCATTGATAAGTTATTTTCTTTTCAAATGTGTAAAAATCTGATTTAATTTTTCATCTCTCTCCCTTATTTTTTCTCTCTAACTCTGTCTCCTCTTATTTTTTCTCACCATTACTCTCTCTTCTAATTCTCTCTCCTTTATCCTTATATCAACAATACAACAAACAATTACACCAATCAATTACATCAATCAGTTACAAAAATCAATTATAAGTGCTTATAATACATCAAACAATTATTCATATATTATGATAAACCAAATAGTTATACCAAACAATTGCACGAAAATACAACATCAATTCAATTTGTCATTCAGTTGTTTATATAAATCAAAAAGTTACACCATTTAGTATCACGATATGGCTACACAAATTATATACGCCAAATTGGGTCGTCCAAACTTCTCGGTAGACAAAACTGAGATTTTGTCGCCATCGATTAAGAAGCAGTCTAGCCAACCCAAAAAATATAGAATAAGGTCAAGGGAGAAACTTATTAGGCGAATTCGATGTGATCGTTGTGGACGGTTAGGGAGTCGAAACAAGAAAACTTGTACTGAATCTATATGATTGGATTGCAATTTTAAATTAATAAATTTTCATTTAATATTGTTATATTTTGGTCATTTTATATTATTTTCAGTCATTCTATGTGGACTTTTTACTATGGAGCTTATAATTTGTGGAACCACACTATATGGTGTAACTCTTTTCATAGTGAAGCATATTAAGTTGTGGAAACATGGCAACAAAACATAACACATAAAGATGTTCTTTTTTCTTTTTTTTTTTTAACAATTGGTGACAAGCTATTTTGTGTACTGGTAAGTTTTGCAGAATGCCATGTTAACACCACAACCGATACAACAAAACTTACACCAAATACTTAGATATAATGTGATATCAACGTTACAACAAACAATTACACCAATCAGTTACACTTGCCTTATAATATACTAAACAGTTACTCATGTGTTATGGTAAACCAAATAGTTATACTAAACAATTACATGAAATTATGATAACAACCCAATTTTTCATTCAGTTGTGTACATAAACCAAAGAGTTATACTATTTAGTGTCACGATATATTTACACCAATTATATATACCAAATTGGATGAACCAAAAAATACCCCAAAGAGGTACATCATACAGGGACACCAATGAATCAATGTATGTTGGAACTACGTTTTATATTAGAATATTCCACCTCTTGTAAGAACCAGAAGCCCAAAACAGATATTTGACTCAAAAGAAGTGAATCTCAATAGAGTTACTCCAAACAGTTACAATAAATCAACAATTAGTGCAACCAATTTATTATTTATTGATTTAGGAATTTCAATCTTACATACATGCATTCATCATAAAAGTTTTGAGTTTTCTCCCATATTTTCTCTCTCTGACTCTGTCTCCTCTTATTTTTTCTCATAATTACTCTCTCTCCTTTATCCTTATATCAACGTTACAACAAACAATTTTACCAATCAATTATATAAATCAATTATACTAATCAGTTATAATTGTTCTATAATACACCAAACAATTACTCATATATTCTGATAAACAAAACAGTTATATCAAACAATTACACGAAAATACAATATCGACTAAATTTGTTATTCAGTTGTTTATATAAATCAAAGAGTTACACTATTTAGTATCACGACATGGTTACACAAATTATATACGCCAAATTGGGTCGTCCAAACTTCTCGGTAGACAAAGCTGAGATTTTTCCGCCATCAATTAAGAAGTAGTCTAGCCGACCCAAAAAATATAGAATAAGGTCATGAGAGAATAAGGTCCGCCATCAATTACACAAATTATTTTTTGCTCGGTGTATCTACTTAGATCTAAGTCAAAATGATTTTTGTCGTCTATGTGAATTTTTTCAAAGGAATGGTAGAACAACATAAATGGTATGTTATTTTTAAAAGGCGTGTTGTTAGCATTTACGCTTCTTGGGAGGAATTACATGCACGTGTTGTCTAGTATAGTAGGCATTGTACATGAGTTTTTCTTCATGGGATGAGGCCAAAGTAATACTTTTCAACTATATTGCATTTAAGTATGAAAATCCTCATATAGTAGGTGGATAGTCGACACATGAAGAAGTGGACAACATAGCACGACATTTATTAGTGCCTAAACTTAACTGTAATAAAAATGAATTTGTATGCTACATTATTGATGGTAATGAGTGTCATACTCACCATATTACATACAACTTTGTTGGACGATTTCTATGACATTAGTTTGTAAAACGTAAATATGGTTAACTTTAAATATAAAATGTAGTGTGTGTTATGTTCCTCCTTACTTATTAATGCAACGTAATTACTTTGCATGGAACATGGCTGGATGAATATTTTCATGTTACTTTATAAAGCTAAACTATAATAACGTCATTGTTGGGAAGCAAATGGATGGTACACTATGGATGGTGTACTAATTTGGATTATATTCCAAACAACAATATGATTTTTTACCTATTACTAATGACCTCGGTAGAAAATTTTGGAAGGCATCGTTATTTGTGCCATTATAGTTTGACAATTCTGAGTCAAATATAATTAATGGATCCTCCATAATATGTGGTATGGCATCTCCTATCCAAACGTATTCCCTCTTGGCACATTTGATTGCATGGAAATGATCCAAACATCACTAAATATGTTCAATTTCTCTCTCGAGTCTCCTAATAATCTCGTAACTGTCGAGGGCCATATTATTGCATAACCTTACAGAGCATGTTTTTGGCACACATAGCGCATGCCAATGGCAAAACACTTCTATCTCACATCTTCTATCGTACAATTTTTCCATTGCAACTCATTGTCCTAAAAAATGAGACCATTTGGTAATTGTTGGTTGTAGGGTTGATCGATCAATACATGTCTTACTATGCCTATAGGACTAGTAGTGTCAATTGGAATGTTGACAACCTCCTACCTTCTTCCATACCATTTTTTACCTATAGGATAAGTGTGGCATCCCATTGGGTAATTGTTGAGGGATGAAGAGGATCCATCTACAGGTTTGTAGTGCTTGGTTGATATCACCTTTGATATCTACAAATTTAGGATAAGGTATAGAATTAGAAGTTCCATGCCCCTGCTATATAGAGTACTGAGTCCCCCACCTAACAAAATTTTAATGAGTCCCCACCAAACAAGTAAGGTAATTGTATAACTTAACATTCAATGAATTCACTAGTGCAAAACTGTACATTATTTTATACGTCTATAACAACAAACAAAAAATATCCTTATCCAATATACATTTTTAATTAAATACAAAAAAATCTCATTTACATTTTCATATACAAAATCCAAATCCCAGTGTGCAACATTGCACAATTGGCATTATTACTTTGTCCCTCATTTTCCGTTGTGTTGTTGTGCCTTCATTATTATTTTATTTGTATCATACTGTAATTATGAATGCTGGACACAAAAATGACACATGCAACATCATTACGACCAACATTCCACAATCGTAGCTATTATTTTGCCTTGGAGCCCAATCGACTTGGGTGATAGGCCAGTTGATCAATGTTGGACTATAATTAGGTACAATACACTTAAGGACTTGGTCTAGTTCAATCGCATAGATGACAACGAGGTTGAGAATCAAGTAAAAGAATTTGGTGTTCCACTAGATCAATCAAGCATAATTTACCAATTTATGTTGTTGTCATTCAGAGGGATAAAGATCTACATACATACATAAAATAGATTGAAGATCATATGAGGACATAATATTGTAAATGATTGACTGTAAACATAACAAAAACTAGAGCAACTATGTACCTTTTCATAGTCCTCGAAATCTAAAATGAAGCACCTTTCAAAATTAAGCATTGCCTGAAATATTATTTCTTTGTCCTTTGTAAAGGACTCCACCACGGAAATTGTTTGTTGCTAATTAGGTGTTGGAGAGACAATATGAGTCCACATTTTTTTGGTACACATTGAAGATGATAAATGTCAATTGGACCACATTAGAGATGCATTACCGAAAACCATGTTGGTAGGTACAACCTTGCCTTTTTGTAATGGGATTAATCTTTTCGACCCCCAGAATAACATATGGCATCACATTTATTATCTTCAACATTGTTAAATAGTAGAAAATCAATGCCTCATCAATATAAAAAAGACAGTATATCCATATTTAAATCACATCATCTATTAGCCATTATTTGGATTTTAATTCCATCATTACTCTAGTTTTAAAACAATTCTCAAATTTTGCTAATTTCACGTTGTATCATTTAAGAACTGGATTAGTAATTCATGATACCCCCACATTATACTTGAACATGATAACAAGTATATAGATATACCTCGTATCAAGGGACTTATCAAATATGTAATTCAAGATAAAGATTTTATCAACAGCAGTAATTTCATCAATTGGTGGATATTCCACATCTGATGATGGGTTCCACGCACTGGAGTCTGAAATCTACTTAAATAATACAAATAGTGGTATTAACTTAAGTGGACCATTGTTTTATGTCAACTGTGGAATACGAACCTGATGAATATTCGTCGTCAAGGTGTATTATCTTGCAAGCCTATTGCGGTTTCATTAACCCTATTAATATTGACACTCTCATTTTCCTCATCCAATAGCCCAATTGTAGTTTCTTTATCCTTATTTTCATTCACTTCCTCCTCCAGTAACCCTATTGCTATTTATTTAAATTCACTTTTTCCTTGTCCTTATCTAGCAAGCCTATTGTATATTCTTTTACCTTATTTACATCTACATCTTCCTCCTCACCTAGAAATTCCATTGAAATCCTCATTCTCCTTATCTCACATTTCTATTGTTGGATCTTCCTCCATCTCTTTCTCACACCTTTTTCTATTATTGTTGAGCTGTGATAAAAAATCAGAGCACTATTATATGTTATTATCAACTAACGTGATAATCAAGTAAAACCACATGCTAGGTATAACGTAATAACCTTATAAATATCTCCCGTAGATGTACTCATATCCCTTAACATGAGATTTTCTACATATTGTTTCACTGCATGATTCTGTTTAAATAAGAAAAACCAATGATTTATAATACATCTGTTATTAATAAAAATATTTTTTTCTGTAAGGCTATTATACTTTCAAAGCGTCATAGGGTGATTTCAAATATCTACCTGGCTTCCTTTTAGAATTTCGTTGCAACACCTTTGGGCTGTATTTTGTTTTTTTTTGAGTGCATGAGTTCAAGAATGAAGCCTCTTGAAGGTCAAGTTGCGAATGGAAAAATACAATCCTATTTGAAGTTTTTCTTGGTGTATCTTTTATTGCCTTTATATCTGGTCTCCGCACCATTTGAAGTGGAGTCCAAATCGAATTATGATACCAGAATTCATTCAAGTCTTATTCATTGATTCCTTTAATACATAGGTCTTTATCCTCTCCATCAACAATAAATTTATGTTCGCATTTTGTTGAGGGTTTTTTTTGCTAAGGCATCCATAATTTTCTACATCATGCAAAACTCTGAGGCTACTTTGCCAAATTGATCCTCATGATTCAACATGATTTTGGACATTGACTTTTTCATCATTAAAATATTTTCTTTGCAAGACTGAAAATAATATCAAATGATTATGTTCAACACAAAATTAGAAAAAATGATTTCATATGTAAGATCATTACACAAACGTTGGGTTTTTCTTTAGTTGGCACATGAATTGTCTACCCTATATTTGGTTCCTCCATAGATGCCTGTGCACTAAGCGGCTATACTCCTAAAAGCAGAACCTAAAACAACCATTTTGATTACAAATTTTTATATTCAAATCAAAATACATACACATCATGCTATTGCTATAAATAATCTCAACATTATACATTTGTATGTTTTAGACTTTTTCAACTTCTTAAACACTACAAAACACCTTCTTTTATTTTTAAATCACCCCAACATGTAATGTGAGTGATGTTTTGGCTTTTGATTGGCAAAAGGGAAACCCCTCGGCATGTCACACGCTTAAGGTAAAAAAAACCTACAACAAACAACTACTCTCAATTAAAAAATAATAGCATGCATAGTGTGTGCATTTATAAATATGTCAAGTAACCAAATCATTACCTTTAGAACTAGTACACAACCAATAATGTTGTTTTGTTCATTTTTTTTATATTTTTGCACCTCATTGACCATGGCATCAAATACCAACTTCGCACAGTTCTTCCCTTGCAAAGAACCAACATCCATTGTAGAATGGAGGAATGAGCTATTGACCGAGTTCTTCAGTGTAGGGGATAGTAGACATTCAAGTACAAATAACACAAACACATGCCGAAAGTAATATAGATCCTCTATAATTTCATGTAAGTTTTAATACAAATATTTCTATGGAACATCCTTCATTCCAGTGAACATGAATTACAAAGTCCATTTATTCTTTTAGATGAGGGGCCATTGGTCTCCATGTCTATCCCCCCATATCTCAATTTCAATATACATTCTGCATCCATGGGAGAGAACTTAAGGGATTTTTCATGAATGTTCAACTAATAGGATATTGGGTCAAACTATTTAACCAACCAAGTACATAAATCTCTTCGAGGTAACTTGCATTTGAGACTTAATAAGCCTTCGAATCAAAACTCTTCGAGGGCATTTTTTTTTCTTCTCTTAACCTTTGTATTGCTTTCATAATCATTCCAAGTGAACATCTAGTTCCCAGTTGCAACTTCAAGCATTTGTAAACATTTATATATATATATATATATATATATATATATATATATATATATATATATATAAAAGATCGGAAGAGCACACGTCTGAACTCCAGTCACCAGATCATCTCGTATGCCGTCTTCTGCTTGAAAAAAAAAAAANTAGAGTTCTTTTTGTGACTATTATTCTCTTCTTTTGAGGACTTGTTCATCTATAACTACTTTTCTTTCTCGCTATTTTCATAGTCTTCCATTAAATGCCAAGCTCTCTCATCATCTGATGATTGAGGGGTGAAAGGTTATACACATAGTTTATTAGCAACATGTCAATCATTGCAAACGTAAAANTTTTTCTTTCTCGCTATTTTCATAGTCTTCCATTAAATGCCAAGCTCTCTCATCATCTGATGATTGAGTGGTGAAAGGTTATACACATAGTTTATTAGCAACATGTCAATCATTGCAAACGTAAAAGAAAAACAACAATAAAATCAATGGAATACACATAAGATCAAGAAAACTCAGTTAGTATTTGAATTAAAATAATATCCTAGTAGTAAAAAAGATGGGAGGAGGTTGGGTGATGTAGCTTAACAACTAAATCACTTGACCTCTTCTTTACTCTAAACATAAAATACACCATTAACTATAAAAATGACTTTACCTATTTTGTTTATGTAAATAATCAAAGAACTTACATTATTTTTATTTATGAAAACCATTCGATGACCAGTATTCAAAAGGCTCTAACAACTAAAAAAAAAAAACTAGGCACAACCATCTTAAAAAAAAATGACATAAAGAAAAGATTAGGAGGGTTATCACCACCTTTACAAGACGAACTCGTGATAAAAAAAAAGTGAACCAGTNGATTAAAATAATATCCTAGTAGTAAAAAAGATGGGAGGAGGTTGGGTGATGTAGCTTAACAACTGAATCACTTGACCTCTTCTTTACTCTAAACATAAAATTCACCATTAACTATAAAAATGACTTTACCTATTTTGTTTATGTAAATAATCAAAGAACTTACATTATTTTTATTTATGAAAACCATTCGATGACCAGTATTCAAAAGGCTCTAAAAACTAAAAAAAAAAAACTAGGCACAACCATCTTAAAAAAAAATGACATAAAGAAAAGATTAGGAGGGTTATCACCACCTTTACAAGACGAACTCGTGATAAAAAAAAAGTGAACCAGTTATAGGACAATGGAATTCCAGAAACAAAACCAAGCTATATGGTAAGATCAGGGAAGGGAAGGAAAGGGAAGTGAATAGGGTGAGAATGGCTATAAACAAGGTGGAGAGATAAGGGTACTGTGGACCACATATTNAGTGAACAAGTTATAGGACAATGGAACTCCAGAAACAAAACCAAGCTATATGGTAAGATCAAGGAAAGGAAGGGAAGGGAAGGGAAGTGAACAGGGTGAGAATGGCTATAAACAAGGTGGAGAGATAAGGGTACTGTGGACCACATATTTTCAGCTGGGTTGAGAGAGGCGTTGATATTGGGTAAACGAAAATGTATTCATTAATTACATATATCTTGAGATTTATCTATCCTTTATCAAAATCTATTGCAATAAACTAGGATTGATGCTAAAAAATTTAAGGATCTATCACAATAAAATTGAAAAATATGCACTCAAAAGTTGTGTAAATGAAACGAAAAAGGTGGATATTAGTGTAATTTTGAAAACAAATAAGAATTTATGTTGGGAAGATTATGGGTCCAAAAATTAATGTATGATTAAATGTGATGCAAAATGATCAATCATGATCCAATTTAAGGAATGCTAAATGTAACTATATAGAAAAAAGTGGACATTATTGTAATTTTAAAATAAAATAATAATTTATGTTGGATAATGGAGTTATTGATGAGAGCATAATATTTCATATTTTATATCTCATATCATTCATCTTAGCTATGTTATTTATTTATTTATTTTTAGTTTACTTTTGTATTGTAAAACCCAGAAAAATTAATTTTTTTTAAGAAGGGCAAAATGGTAATTAGTCATTACGGTATGGGTTGAAAACTCAAATTTTTCTAGAACTCCGATAATGAAACGGACCTAACAGTTGGATTTATCTCACAAAATATAGTTAACCAGTTAGTTTTTATCAAATACTGAGATAATCAGATTTTTTACATTTTACGATGCAATCGGGCGAAACACGATTTAAATAAACGCGATCGGGTTTTAATTACAAAACATGAAAAATAATTTAAATTTATTTCATATAAAATNTATCTCACAAAATATAGTTAACCAGTTAGTTTTTATCAAATTCTGAGATAATCAGATTTTTTACATTTTACGATGCAATCGGGCGAAGCACGATTAAAATAAACGCGATCGGGTTTTAATTACAAAACATGAAAAATAATTTAAATTTATTTCATATAAAATATATTGAACATAACATGGAACAAGATTTAATTGATTCGAGATCAAATCGGATCAAAAAAAGGAGACATGTGTGTTGCGTTGGGGGCCAAGTATTGGAAAGTATAAAAGGGGAAGAAAATCAGATTTTCTTCCCCATTTTTCAGATGAATTGTTTTTTGGAGAGAGAGAGAGAGAGAGCGAGAATTCTCCAAGCCTTCTTCTTGCAATCNAGATTTTCTTCCCCATTTTTCAGATGGATTTTTTTTGGAGAGAGAGAGAGAGAGAGCGAGAATTCTCCAAGCCTTCTTCTTGCAATCTAGATTGATCCATCCTTTGGATTGTTTCTAACCAAGAATGAAAATTGCTCTACGCGATGAGAGCTATGTCTACGTACAAAAAATCACGGATTTCTCTGAAGTCTCAAGATCAAGATTTTTGGAAATGAAGGTTTAAAGCTTTGAGTTGGGTTTCTTGGAGCTTCTTCTACGTGTATTACACTTCAAGAGATATGGTTCTTCTCCTAATTAGGTTTATTTTCAACCTAGGATTTGCATATAGAATGGGTAGCATGATTAGAGATTAAANCAAGGTTTAAAGCTTGAGTTGGGTTTCTTGGAGCTTCTTCTACGTGTATTACACTTCAAGAGATATGGTTCTTCTCCTAGTTAGGTTTATTTTCAACCTAGGATTTGCGTATAGAATGGGTAGCATGATTAGAGATTAAATCTCTTGTCTAAATATACTTCTACTATAACTAGAGTATAGAAAATAGTATANGAAGGTTTAAAGCTTTGAGTTGGGTTTCTTGGAGCTTCTTCTACGTGTATTACACTTCAAGAGATATGGTTCTTCTCCTAATTAGGTTTATTTTCAACCTAGGATTTGCATATAGAATGGGTAGCATGATTAGAGATTAAATCTCTTGTCTAAATATACTTCTACTATAACTAGAGTATAGAAAATAGTATAAGAATGAATAAAATCAATTCTAGCATGAATTAGGTATGTTGAAATTGCTTGTATGTGATTTCATGAGAAATGTGATAAATTGGGGATGATATGTGTTTATATGATTTTGTACCTTTAGGGTGTTTGATATAATGTCTTGAATGAAATGAGCATGTTATTTGAATGAAATTAATATGACATGCTTTGTAAAGATTTTGGAATGTAATTATATGATTAATGATATAAGTTATACTGGGGATTTGAAAATGTTGGTAGACATTAATATTGTTCATAATATGCTTATGACATATTGAACATGACATGAAAATTGCATTTGTTCATGACATTTGCATATGCACAACAAACATTACATTTCAAAAACGGGATTTGGGAAAATCAAGGGCTAAGGCTTGAT
Source organism: Ilex paraguariensis (assembly GCA_963454935.2). Taxonomy (NCBI): domain Eukaryota; kingdom Viridiplantae; phylum Streptophyta; class Magnoliopsida; order Aquifoliales; family Aquifoliaceae; genus Ilex; species Ilex paraguariensis. The sequence goes on from CAUOFW020009946.1 coordinate 1,226,496, forward strand.
TTGAGTTCTTGAAGGCTTTCTACCATCGTTTGATGCTTCAAGAGGTAGGGTTCTTTTCTTAATTAGGCTTATTTCTAACCTAGGGTTGATTTATGGAATAGGTAGGGTCTTAGTGATGTATTCTCATGTATAGCACTTACCTATGATATTTGAAATGTGGTAATGGGTATTAAGAATGGTTAAAATTAGTTCTAGCATAAATTGGGTATATAAAAATTACTTGTTATGATTTCTTGAGAAATGTTATGATTTGACAATGACATGAGAAGAATCTTCTTTAATAAAAGAAAGAACCAGATAATCTTCGGATTTCATCTCACCCATCAACAATAATTTATGCTTTAAATCTATAAGTCATCTGTTTTCACATTTAAACTAGTATTGGCAGATGATTTTCAACTAAAAACTTGGAAAGAACTAATGTAGCAATTGCAAGATGGTTTATGATAGAAGAATCAATAATCTAAAGGTTGTAAGATACAACTCAATTATTTGTAACAAGCTTAATTGCATCAAATAACAGGGACGTATGCAAACCAATTAGGTTTTCAAAAGCATAACCTATTCAATCAATCACATAAATGTTAAAACCCTAGTTTAGAAAGAAAACCCTAATTCATGGGTTAAGAATCCCTCCTACAATTATTTGGAGAGGAAACTACTCAAACATGATTGAATTGACATTGAAAGGAGTTAAAGAAGACACGTAAATAAAAGCAAATAAATAAAACTTGTATTGAAATAAACTTGAATGAAGAACTTTTGTATTTAAAAAATAAAATACCATAAATAAAGAAGAAATTTTCTTGCAAAATAAAACTAAAGTAAGAACAATGAAGAAGAAGGAGGAGCATCCCCTATTGAAGAACATCCAATGTAAAACTTGGGTAAATTTAAACTTTTTATGAAAAAGGGCAAAATGATAATTTGTCATTAAGGTACGGGTTGTAGAACTGAATTTTTTTTAGAACTCGGACGAAACGGACCTCACCGTGGGATTCGTCTCGTGAAATCTAACTACCCTGTCAATTTTTGTCGAATTTTGAGATAGTAAGATTTTTTGTATTTTACGAGGCACTCGAGTCTCGGGTGACCAAAAAATAGGATTTTTAGTAAAATTTTGAAAGTCAAAAATTAATTTAAGGAAATTTAAATAAAAATATTTTGAACTTGAAACATGACAAAATTTAATCGTTTCGGGACAAAAACGGACCCGAAAAAAAGAGGGCCGTGTGGCACGTTGTGGACCAAGTGTTTTGAGGGTATAAAAAGGGGAGAAATATCAGATTTCTCCCCATTCTTCAGCCGGTTTCAACATGAGAAAAGAAGAGAGGGAAAAGAGAGAGTTTCACCACTTCTCTCTACGATCTACAAAATTCTAGCAGTCGATTCCGTTCGGGCCAAGAGGGAAAGTCGTTCTCCTCGTCAAGGGCTACGTCTACATACCAAAAATGAGGGTTTTCACTGAAGGTTGAAAAACAAAATTTTGGGAAGGCTTGGATTTGAGCTCGGGCTAAGTTCATGGAGCTTCCCAATGTGTTTTTACGCTTCAAGAGGTAGAATTCCTTCCTACTTGGGTTTATTTTACAACCTAAGGTGTGAAATTGAAATGAGTAAGTTGATAGAAATATATATTCACTTACCTATGTTTGTGAAATTGATAAAAGGGGTATAGAAATGGTTTAAAATACATTCCTAGCATGGATTTGTTATGTAGTAATTACTTGTGTAATTCCATGGAAATTGTTGTTATGTGGGCATCCTATGTGCTTATATTATGCCTTTGTGAATAAAGTGTGTTATTGACATTTATTATGTAATAACATACTTGTGAGGTATTGTTGGATATAAAAATGTTGATGTGTGCTTATAGATGTGTCGACATTGTGATGGAATTGTTAATTATATACTTTACGTATAAATTGCCATGAAATATGTATATATGTGGTTAAATTTGCTCATATGACATTCATTATATATGAGGCATGATATGGATATAGCAATGGTGCATTACATTGCATTTGTATGGAAACATCACAACCATGGGCATGAGACATGGACGTGGGTATCGGTGTGTGCATAGTTTAATCAAACACTATACTTGTTGGTTGATGAGTGTGCTTGGAAAAGTTGGATTGAAAATTCGACTGAGTCGCACGGTTGCATGAAAATTGGGTCGGAGTTAGCAAGAAGGGCTAGACTATCCATCGGGCGAGAGACCCAGTGATCAGATACGTTATCCATTGGTATAAGAGTCCATAAAGTGTGTCGATGTACGCGAAACCATTGGTGGAAGTCCATAAATTCCGTGTCAGTTGGGTGCTGTTGGTGTAAGTCCATAAATACCCATCCCAAGAAAGACCCAAAGATTTTTTAAATAGTCATTGGATGGGCATCATCAATGGCAGGGACTAGAGAAGTCCGGTTTTATACTCATGACATTGCATGGGGGAAAGGAGCCAGTGGGGGCTTTGGTTGAGTTGCATGAGTGGGTGTGATCGCATATCATGCCATGACATGTTAGATTCCAACATAGACTTGCTTAATCTTGATTGGAATTATTGTTGTTGTTAAATGTTGCATGTGAGCATTGCATATGCACTTAGGTTGGGGAGTAGCCTCTGTAGGAAATATTTTATTGGACGTGGCTCATCCTATACGAGAAAATATTTCAGGTGCGGAGTAGATGCCGACGGAAGGCCCTCACTTGGGACCTCAAGGATGAAGAAAGTCGGAATGTGACTTTATTTTGAGTTTTTGTAAAATTTTTATGAAAACTAGTTTTGGCATGTAAAGTCATGTAAATGAATGTAATCAAAATGGTATGTACCTTGTGTAATATGAAACTCTTCATTATACATGTGTTGGATGAAAATAATATGCTTAAGAATGAGTTGGAAATAAAAAGCAGGTGAAATATGCAAAAGTCGGCAAAGCGTACTGGTATGGTGTACCGGTATGACGAGGTCCAGTGGGCAATTGATACAGGCATGGCATATCGATATGATGAGGTCTAGTGGGCAACTCGTATCAGTATGATGTATTGGTACACCTTCCAAAAATCTAAAAATTTAAAAATTGTTTTGCTATGCTTTTGGATTTTGGGTTCTTTGGTTTCAAGGATATAAATGGACATAAAATAAGGATAAATTGGATATATTGGACCTTGGTTGGTCAAATGATATAATGTACACGGGTTACACGTGTGCGTGGTGATCCTGGTTAAGGGGATGCTATTGACGTGATGTCAGGTTGTGCGACGATCATGAGTACTTTAACGGGTTGACGGGTGGTCAACGGTTGAAAGAAGACCCTCGATTTTAGGGGCGTCACAGCTTGATATCAGAGTATAAGTATACGATTTACCTAGGGCTTGATGGGGCATAGGTTTAGACCATTGCATTTATTGTGCATTTCATGTTATGTGCTTTAAATGCTACTTGTTATGTGATATGTGCTATATGTTATGTGAAGTATATTCATGGTAAAATGGATATGGAAAAGAGACACTAGAGGTAGACAAACATAACCTTGGGGGTCGGAAAACAAGGGAACATGATCGTTCCAATTTAAAGGTCTACTAGTGGGTGGCATTAGCTTTACTAGGGGGACAAGGAAAGGAGTCTCAAAGTTTAAAATTTGGTCCATTCCTTGGGATACTAAATTGGTGCTATATTGCTATCTGACATGTGTGTAGATGACTAGTAGAGAAAGAGGACGTAGAGGAGGTGGGCGGAACAATAATCAACCTCCACAAGTCATTGACCAACAAGCATTCATAGAAGCTATTGGTACTGCGGCTGCTACTATTGCACAAACTAGTGCAAATGTGGGGCAAGGAGGCACGAGTAACCTCTAAAATTTTAAGGCACACAAGCCTCCGATATTCAAGGGAGGGGCGGATCCGATGGTGGCCGACCATTAGTTCCGGCAAGTTGGCAAGGTCTTAGAGGCAATGGAGATCACCTTCGATGCATGAAGATAAGGCTAGCTGTATTCCAGCTAGAGGGAGAAGCCCAATTGTGGTGGGATTGGGTAAAAGACTCTAAGAACTTGGAGGAAATGACATGGGGGGAGTTCCGGGAGCTCTTCATGGGTAAGTACTTCCCAGCGGCCGCTCGACATGCTAAGGCCTAAGAATTCTTGGATTTGAAACAAGGGATAATGACGATGCTGGAATATGTGGCTAAGTTCACTGAGTTATCCCATTTCGTCGATGACTACATGGCCACATATATGGCCAAGGTGAAGAAGTTTGAAGATGGTCTAAAATTATCCATCTAGGGTAAAATTGTTGGCCACTGCCTGTAAAACTTGGATTCGATGGTCACGACAGCTATGACCATTGAGAGAGAAATTGAGGATGAACGGAACATCCGGGAAGCGGGTGTTAAAGACAAGAAGAAGGAGGGCCAATCCTCTTCTTCTAGTTCGAAAAAGAGACAGAGGACTTCTGCTCCACTGGGATAGGGTCGCGACTATGAAGGAGAAGGCCAAGGTCGATCCTCTCAAGGTGGGGAAAGCCAGAGGACTACATATCAGGTTGGTCAGAGGACTTTTTTTCATTGCCACCAGCCAGGCCACATGAAACGGGATTGTCCTCAGAGGTAGGGATCCCAGAGCTACGAGACATCTCAGTCCCAGTCATCGGTGGGACACACACCGACTTATTTTATTCCTCCCCACCCCTCAATGGGCCAGGGAAACTAGTACTAGTTCCAGCGTGCTACTCAGACCCCTACCACTTCACGAGCAGGGACTCCGCAATCAGGCTAAATGGGCCAAGGCATGAGTCGAGGCTGAGGACAGGGCATGCATGCCGGGACTTCGGGGACCTAGGGGCGTGTCTATGCCATCACACCTTAGACTAAGCTAGTAGATTAGTCGATCATTTAGGGTACATTTCTACTTTCTCGTTTATGAGCTAGGGTGTTGAATGACTCTAGTGCATCATATTCATTCATATCTATATCATGTGTTAGGAAGTTGGGCTTAGAGGTTGATACCTTGGAAGAGTCGTTGTATATAAATTCACCCCTAGGAGCTAGGGTGTTTGTTGATTAGGTATGTTAGGGTTGTGAGATAGAGATCTCAGAGATTCTACTCATCGTGGACCTTAGGGTCATGGACATGTCGAAGTTTGATGTTATCCTCGGGATGGATTGGTTGGTGGCACATTGAGTCGTTGTTGACTATGATTGGAAGAGAATAACTGCTTATACACCGGACGGTATTTGTTTCAAGTTTCAGGGGAAAAACATGAAGCTTTGCCCCAATCTATGTATGACTCCCAGTGGCATGGGCAGTTGATGGGTTGGCTTACGAGTCTTACCATAGAGGACAAGGTGAGACAAGAGTTGGGTCTATCTTGGGTTGTGTGTGAGTATGAGGATGTTTGTCTGGACGAGTTACTGAGATTACCTCCCCATAGGGATGTAGACTTTAGCATTGAGTTGCATCTCGGTACATCGCCTGTTTCTATGACTCCACATAGGATAGAGCCAGCTGAGTTGTAAGAACTCAAGGTCCAATTACAAGAATTATTGGACAAGGGCTTTATTAGACCGAGCACTTCACCGTGAGGCGCTCCGGTATTTTTTGCCAAGAAGAAGGATAAGACCCTTCGATTGTGTATAGATTATCGGCAGTTGAATCGGGTTACGATCAAGAATAGGTACCCTTTGTCGAGGATTGATGATCTATTTGATCAGCTAAGGGGAGCACGAGTATACTCCAAGATAGATCTTCACACTGACTGCCATCAGTTGAAGATTAGGGAGGCAGATATCCCTAAGATCACATTTAGAACGCGGTACAGGCATTTCGAGTTCACCGTGATGCCTTTCAGATTGACTAACGCCCCGACGGCATTCATGGATCTCATGCATAGGGTGTTCCAACCCTATTTAGATTGGTTCATTGTGGTGTTTGTTGACGACATCCTAATCTACTACAAGTTTGAGGAGGAGCATGGGGGTCACTTGAGGATTGTTCTCCAGACCTTGAGGGTGAATTTTGGCTTACGGAGGTAAAGTTTTTGGGACACGTGGTGTCAGTTTTGGGGGTATCCATGGACTCGGAGAAGGTTGAGGCGATTATGAATTGGGAGAGGCCAAAGTCAGTCTTCCAGATACGTAGTTTCTTGGGATTGGCAGGGTATTACAGGAGGTTCATCGAGGACTTCTCCCAACTAGCTACACCTATGATTAGATTGACCCGAAAGGGGGTTAAGTTTTAGTGGAATGAGTCGTGTGAAAAAGCATTCCAGGAAATAAAGAGGAGGCTTACTTCAGCTCCTATTTTGATAGTCCCGGAGAGGGGACAAATGTTTACAATGTACTGTGATGCCTCCAAAGACGGACTGCGTTGTGTTTTGATGCAGTCCGAGAGTGTGGTGGCTTATGATTCTCAACAGTTAAAGAACCACGAGCAGAATTATCCTACATATGACATGGAGTTGGTAGCCATTGTCTTTGCCTTAAAGGCTTGGTGCCACTATTTATATGGTGAGAAGTTCGAGGTATTTTCGGACCACAAGAGTCTGAAGTATATCTTCACTTAGTGGGACCTCAATATGAAGCAACATAGGTGGATGGAATATTTAGAGGACTATGAGTTCACTTTGCATTACCAATCTGGTAAGGCAAATGTGGTGGCTGATGCACTCAGCCGGAAGTCATGGGGAGTCTCGGCTAGTGTGGCTTCCCGGGAGTGGCTGATTCTCAAGACTGTGGGACAGTTTGGGCTGCATTATCAGGGACAAGCTCAGGGTATTTTGGGGAGCTTGGTGGCTACGCCCTCCTTACTGAGCAGAGTGATCGAGTCTCAGGGGCAGGACCTGGAGTTATTATCCATCAGGGACCGAGTGCAGACTAGTACCGATGACAAAGGCTGGGCCATTCACTCAGATGGCAGTTTTTGGTATAGGGGAAGGGTTGTGGTTCCCCAGATAGCGGATCTGGGAGAGTTGATCCTTATGGAGTTCCATTACTCCTGATTTGCTGTGCATCCAAGTGACATAAAGATGTACCATGATATTCGTTGCCAATACTATTGGAGCGGGATGAAGAGGCATGTTGGGGACTTTGTTAGTCGATGTCTCACGTGTCAGCAAGTTCAGGCTGAGCAGCAAAGACCAACAAGATTGCTCTAGCCTTTGGAGGTAGCGGAATGGAAGTGGGAACATGACGCGGTGTGGGTGATTGTGGACTGATTTACAAAGTCGGCACATTTTTTGGCCGTGTAGATGACCTTCACATTGGAGGAATTTTGTAGATTGTATATATGGGAGATTGTCCGGTTGCATGGGGTACACGTATATATTGTATCGAATCAGGATCCCAGGTTCACAACTCAGTTTTGGGAGAGTTTCCAATGGCCATAGGGACACAGTTGATGATGAGCACAACTTTTCATCCCCAGAAGGACGGTCAGTCAGAGAGGACCATCTAGATTTTAGAGGACATGCTACGGGCATGTGTCCTACATCTCAAGGGTAGCTGGGAAAAGCATTTACCCTTAGTGGAATTCACCTACAATAACAGTTATCAAGCGAGCATTCAGATGGTGCCCTATGGGGCACTTTATGGGAGGCCTTGTCGTTCTACGGTTTGTTGGACGAAGGTGGGAGAGAGACACTCTACGGGTCCGAATTTGATCAGAGACTCCTTGGAGAAGGTGGACTTGATACGGAAGCGTCTTCTCATAGCTCAGAGCCGACAGAAGAGCTACGTTGACAGACGACGATGACCTCTGGAGTTTGAGGTGGGAGATCATGTCTTCTTGAAGGTGATGCCTAAGAGGGGAGTGGTCAGATTTGGAAAATAGGAAAAGTTATTGTCGAGGTTTATTGGGGCCTTAGAGATACTAGAGCGGGTGGGTACAGTGCCTTACAAATTGGCGTTACCGCCAAATTTATCGGATGTTCACGGAGTGTTCCATGTGTCTATGCTCTGGAAGTATACTCCAGATCTGACACATATAGTGGATTGGGGTGAGTTGATTATTGATGCTGATGGGACCTTCGAGGAGGGACCGGTGCGCATCATGGATAATCGAGAGCAGGTTTTGCGAGGCAAGACCGTGAGGCTAGTAAAGGTGTTGTGGCAGTACCGAGGTGGGGAGGAGGCGACATGGGAGCTTGAGAATACTATTCGTACCAATTACCCATTCCTGTTCGAGAATGGAGGTACAATTCTATAATCTTAAGTGTAATGTTATTGTGGCATATGCATGCGGTTAAGTGTGTTTGTGTGTGTGAATTTTGGGAACGAAATTCTTTTAAGAGGGGAAGAATGTAAAATCCGGGTAAATTTAAATTTTTTATGAATACCCACCCCAAGAAAGCCCATAAATATGCACCCTAAAAAAGACCCAGAGATTTTTTAAATAGTCATTCGATGGGCATCATCAATGGCGGGGACTAGAGAAGTCCAATTTTATACTCATGACATTGCATGGAGGAAAGGAGCCAGTGGGGGCTTGGGTTCAGTTGCATGAGTGGGTGTCATCGCATATCTTGCCATGACATGTTAGACTCCAACATAGACTTGCTTAATCTTGATTGAAATGATTGTTATTGTTAAATGTTGCCTGTGAGCATTGCATATGCACTTAGGTTGGAGAGTAGCCTCTGTAGGAAATACTTTACTAGGTGTGGCTCACCCTATACGGAAAAACATTTTAGGTCCGAAGTAGACGCCGACGGAAGGCCCTCACTTGGGACCTTAAGGATGAAGAAAGCCGGAATGTGACTTTATTTTGAGTTTTTGTAAAATTTTTATGAAAACTAGTTTTGGCATGTGAATTCATGTAAATTAATGTAATTGAAAAGGTAGGGACCTTGTGTAATATGAAACTCTTCATTATACATGTGTTAGATAGAAATAATATGCTTAAGAATTAGTTGGAAATGAAAAATAGGTGAAATAGCAAAAGTCGGCAAAGCGTACCGGTATGACGAGGTCTAGTGGGCAACTTGTACCGGTATGGCGTACCAGTATGGCATACCGGTACACCTTACAAAAATCCAAAATTTTAAAAATTATTTTGCTATGCTTTTGCATTTGGGTTCTTTGGTTCCAAGGATATAAATGGACATAAAATAAGGATAAATTGGATATATTGGACCTTGGTTGGTCAAATGATATAATGTACACGGGTTATATGTGTACGTGGTGATCCCGATTAAGGGGATGCTATTGACATAATGTCGGGTTGTGAGACAATCATGGGTACTTCCGCGGGTTGATAGGAGGTCAATAGTTGAAAAAGGACCTCCGATTTTAGGGGCGTCACATCCAAGGATGAAGAAGTTGTGTCTCTAGAGCTCCCAAAGGTTGATATTTACAGAAAAAACATGGAGAGAGAGAGAGAGAGATAAAGCTAATATCCTAGAGATTCTCTTTCCTAATATGTATATCTCTTATTCCAAGAGAATCTCCAAAAATATCTCCATGGATATCTCCAAAGATATGACTAGTTAAAATATTTTTCCTAACTTGTATCTTTCTTCACAAATATTGATCTTCGAAGATATTGGAAGATATCTTTGAGTATTCAGTTAGTCAATGGCTTGGAGGAGTCCTCGTCAAAAATCTAATGTCAACCTACTAGTAGAACATTGAATACCTACCGGTAGAACTTTTTCTGATAAAATCTCTAACACTTTTAGGGCTTTTTCCTACCGGTAGAACATTTGGTAGGACTCTTCTGACAAAAGTACTATAACATTTCCTATCGGTAGAATATGTTCCATCTACTGATAGGACTTCTTTAATGAAAATGTGCAAAGAATTGTGAGTTTTTCTATCAGTAGAACATGGTTCTACCACTGGTAGTACNCGAAACATGCAGTTGGTGTCAGTGGAAGACTTAGTTGGGTCTATATTGACCTTTGAGATGAACCTTCCATCCATAAAGCAAGCTAAGGGTATTGCCTTGAGCTCGACAAATCAAGATGGAGGTAAATCTGGGTCACCTGACTAGGAGAGGAGGGTACAACCTTAATTGCACAAAATTTCAGAAAGTAATTCATGGCTAGCAATGTTGAGTCCTCCAGGTTGAAAGGAAAGCCTAGTAGACCTACTCCTAAGGAAGGAGGATAGAAAANCTAAAATGCCTGCAACAAAGAAATTAAAGCTTAACACGCAAACTGTACTTAATAAAATGAATTATTACACTAAGAAACCTAATGTGATTATGTTAAACTATAAAATAATGCATTGTTGAAGTCTCAACACAAAGATGAGTGCCAAATCATATTTGTGATTGACTAATTTTGTGAAGTCCATTATAAATCTCAACCCACTCTATGGTCATGTTGTTATCAAGTTCATGACCTAGACAACTAAAATGAACATTTTTTTATTTTTAACTTTGATTGTCTAGAATGAAAATGGAATTGGAAGCAATCCAATTATGACTTCTAAGTGATTTTAAAAAAAAGATTTTTTAAATCCTTTATGAGTTTTTGAAACTATAGTTTGAGTCACAATCAGACCCCCTTTTTAAGCAACTTNATTTTTTTCTTGGCCTACCCTTCCCAATCAAGTGTAGTATTCCTACTTGACTTCCGTCCAAATTAATTGGGTAGGAAGTCAGGTAGGAAATCGAGTAAACACGTTTGTAGTTATTAATTTTTAGATTATTTTAAAAATTCAATTAAGTAAGCTATACCAATTTAACAACACAATAAACCAATAACACTAAAACATAAAATAATGACAATAACAATTAGAAGAAAACCCAAGGCATAAACATCAATTCATCATAATTGTTGCACAAATACAGTAATAACTACTTTAAGTTTAAACCATATGACACAGATCAAACATCATAATTGCTCCAATATCAATATATATATGTGTGTGTGTGTGTGTGTGTGTGTGCGTGTGCGGGTAGGGTAGGGTAGCCATACGAAAATTTGATGGGCATTCTACTTTCCTACCTGAATTAATCGGAAGGCCAATCTTTTGTATTCCTAACCGATTTTTTTGGTTAACCGATCAACATGGTCGGGTAGGGTAGGGTAGGAAATTGTGGGTAATCAAAAATTTAAACACCCTAGCTTTGAGGATATATAAGATGCATATGATCAATTATATGTTCAATTCTTTAAGCAACAAGAAAAGGTTCTCTCCTTGAGTGGTGGAGTTAACTCAAGTGAAGAAGAAACAAGAGCACTTCAAGTGGACTTGGTGAATTCCAAGGCCTAAATATGTGGGCTAAAGGACGAGAAGAAGTCTCTCCTTGTTTGAGTGAGCTGCCTTGAGAGAGAGTGTCATGAGTTTGTAAAGTCTAAGAAGAATCTTAAGTCAAAATGTGCCAAACTTGATAAAGATCTTCATGAATCACATGAACTCTCTAAGAGACCTCCCCAATGCAAACTCTCTAAGAGACCTCCTCAATGCAATGAAAAGTTTGATAGAATGTTATCTATTAGAAAGAGTGTAGGTGATAGAATGTAAGGGTAGGCAAACAAAGAAGAAAGTTGTTAACTAAACTCAAACAAATCTTGATTTGCGCTATACTTGTGGAGAACTTGGTCATCATAGTAAACATTGCATGAAAGATGGGGATGTCTTGAATAAGAATCTTGTGCATCTAGCACACCAATCTAATGCTTTAAATAATCAAGTGTTAAATTTTTCTAAGCTTTTGGAGAGCTCATGTGTGTCCAAGCATAATCATGCATCATCTTCACATGGATCATAAGCTAGAGTGCTCAAGGCTCCTTCTACCCCCAAGATCAAAATTGATCTACACACCTCCAGGGAGAAGAGAATGAATGTTCCACCTATTCCCCAACCTAACAAGAGTTTTAGGAAGGGAAAAAAAATTTGGGTGACTAAGGAGTACCTTGAAAAACTCATCATCTCAACCAAGTTGGAAGCCTCGAGTGCTTCTGGTAAGGTCATAACTCCTAAGAAGTAGAATGGGTGAAATATGACCTAGGTAATCTTTAATGCATTTCACTGAACATCCTAGGGTCATTCATTTTATGTGTTTTTATTTCTTATTTTTTCATTTGTTTTTCTATATGAAAATACAAAAACATGTGTAAATTGAAAATTTCAAAAATATTGGAGAAGAAAAAAGCCAAAAATATTTTCTTTATTTCATGAGAATGGTAATTCACACTTTGGTTTGCACTGAAATTGTTACATCTTTAAATCAAAGTTGAAATGTGCATTGCTATGAGTCATATTAGCGGCATAAATTCGATTGCATGACTCATTAGCCAAAGTCTCTTTCATCCTAGATTGCTTGGACGGTGTTTACCTTTGAAAGATTCAAGACCAAATACAAGCATGTCATTCACCTTCACACTTAGGAGTTTGAGTTATTAATGATCGTTAATGACTCTAATTGTTGGTGATAGGTGAATATATGGTTAAAAGGTTAATTAAACCCCAATCCCCTAAAATATGTCGAAGACCAATTATGAGAAATGAGCTTAATGTGGCCAAACCTAAAANTTTTTTTTCTTGGCCTACCCTTCCCAATCAAGTGTAGTATTCCTACTTGACTTCCGTCCAAATTAATTGGGTAGGAAGTCAGGTATGAAATCGAGTAAACACGTTTGTAGTTATTAATTTTTAGATTATTTTAAAAATTCAATTAAGTAAGCTATACCAATTTAACAATACAATAAACCAATAACACTAAAACATAAAATAATTACAATAACAATTAGAAGAAAACCCAAGGCATAAACATCAATTCATTATAATTGTTGCACAAATACAGTAATAACTACTTTAAGTTTAAACCATATGAAACAGATCAAACATCATAATTGCTCCAATATCAATATATATATATGTGTGTGTGTGTGTGTGTGTGTGTGTGTGTGCGTGTTCGGGTAGGGTAGGGTAGGCATATGAAAATTTGATGGGCATTCTACTTTCCTACCTGAATTAATCGGAAGACCAAAAAATCTTTTGTATTCCTAACCGATTTTTTTGGTTAACCGATCAACATGGTCGGGTAGGGTAGTGTAGGGTAGGATAGGAAATTGTGGGTAATCAAAAATTTAAACACCCTAGCTTTGAGGATATATAAGATGCATATGATCAATTATATGTTCAATTCTTTAAGCAACAAGAAAAGGTTCTCTCCTTGAGTGGTGGAGTTAACTCAAGTGAAGAAGAGACAAGAGCACTTCAAGTGGACTTGGTGACTTCCAAGGCCTAAATATGTGGGCTAAAGGACGAGAAGAAGTCTCTCCTTGTTTGAGTGAGCTGCCTTGAGAGAGAGTGTCATGAGTTTGTAAAGTCTAAGAAGAATCTTAAGTCAAAATGTGCCAAACTTGATAAAGATCTTCATGAATCACATGAACTCTCTAAGAGACCTCCCCAATGCAAACTCTCTAAGAGACCTCCCCAATGCAATGAAAAGTTTGATAGAATGTTATCTATTAGAAAGAGTGTAGGTGATAGAATGTAAGGGTAGGCATACAAAGAAGAAAGTTGTTAACTAAACTCAAACAAATCTTGATTTGCGCTATACTTGTGGAGAACTTGGTCATCATAGTAAACATTGCATGAAAGATGGGGATGTCTTGAATAAGAATCTTGTGCATCTAGCACACCAATCTAATGCTTTAAATAATCAAGTGTTAAATTTTTCTAAGCTTTTGGAGAGCTCATGTGTGTCCAAGCATAATCATGCATCATCTTCACATGGATCATAAGCTAGAGTGCTCAAGGCTCCTTCTACCCCCAAGATCAAAATTGATCTACACACCTCCAGGGAGAAGAGAATGAATGTTCCACCTATTCCCCAACCTAACAAGAGTTTTAGGAAGGGAAAAAAAATTTGGGTGACTAAGGAGTACCTTGAAAAACTCATCATCTCAACCAAGTTGGAAGCCTCGAGTGCTTCTGGTAAGGTCATAACTCCTAAGAAGTAGAATGGGTGAAATATGACCTAGGTAATCTTTAATGCATTTCACTGAACATCCTAGGGTCATTCATTTTATGTGTTTTTATTTCTTATTTTTTCATTTGTTTTTCTATATGAAAATACAAAAACATGTGTAAATTGAAAATTTCAAAAATATTGGAGAAGAAAAAAGCCAAAAATATTTTCTTTATTTCATGAGAATGGTAATTCACACTTTGGTTTGCACTGAAATTGTTACATCTTTAAATCAAAGTTGAAATGTGCATTGCTATGAGTCATATTAGCGGCATAAATTCGATTGCATGACTCATTAGCCAAAGTCTCTTTCATCCTAGATTGCTTGGACGGTGTTTACCTTTGAAAGATTCAAGACCAAATACAAGCATGTCATTCACCTTCACACTTAGGAGTTTGAGTTATTAATGATCGTTAATGACTCTAATTGTTGGTGATAGGTGAATATATGGTTAAAAGGTTAATTAAACCCCAATCCCCTAAAATATGTCGAAGACCAATTATGAGAAATGAGCTTAATGTGGCCAAACCTAAAAAAGTGAGGCATAAATAAATGGCCAAAAAATAATCGCACTTGATTTGTGAGAGTATTTATGCTTAATTGTAAATTACTTATTTGTAAAACTCAGAGAGCTAATGTTGACCATGATTAGAAGCATACACTAAAAGTACAAAATTAACAATCATGTTGGTTGAAGTCATAGAGTAGAAGAGATAAAAGAAAGGAATAGGTGTCAAAAAGAGAATATTTAGGACACTCTACTTGTGTGTATATAACTTATGTTAGTAGGTGAGTGTCACTCTCAAACGTGTGTGCATGAAAAAGTGTGTGTGCGCAAAAGTGCTCCCCAAGTGTAGAGAGACTTGCAATGTTGTGTTTTACTTGGAATTTGAGTATTCCAAGATTGTCTCCTAAGGGAAGGATGGTTGAGTTGTGCTGAAAGTGATTTTGAAAAGAAATGAAAAGTGTAAAATCTTGTGAGTTTGTGTTTTTGTGAGTGGAGTTTTTGATAGAAATGCAAGAAAAAAGGTTGCCTAATCCGAAGAGATCATTCCAATGGGAATACCAAATCAACTCAATTCATTCTACTAATGGTGCCTAGGTGTTTGATTGATTCATAGGAAGTGAGGGAATAATGTGGAGGTGTAGGCTTAAGCATTCCCTGTGACAAGTCTACGGTGTATCAAGAGCTCACAATAACGTGCGCACTCAATCTAGTCAAACCAAACACCTTACACTACGAGGAAGAACAGAAAAAAGTTGATTTCACATACCCAAGAGGAAATTTCCCTTGTATTAGCCAACTAAAATTCTAGCTACTCATATTCAAAACAAAAACATGTATAATGTAAAGAGACATGATGAAGAAATGAAACATGGACCTAGTATTAATGCAAGAAAAGAGTTAAACTACAAGAGAAATGGCATTCATAGTCAAAATACAAAGATTGGAAACAAATACCCAATTGCAGAACTTGAAATGCTAGAAATACTTAGCTGAGCTTGCATACAATTTGAATGAAAGAGTTTAAAGTGAAAAGGGCAAAGATTACAAGTAATTTATAGCTTACAACACTAAATATGGTGAAGAAACAATGAAACCCAACTTTCTATCTCTAACTTTATCTTCTTCCTTGAGCTTCTCTCTCTAAAATGTAAGTGGGTAGCTGAATAATTGTCAAAGACTATCCAAATTTGGTCCATAATCCTTCTAAGGTCTGTGAGAGCTGACTTTCCATCATTGGGAAGGGATTGGGCACCTTTTATGGCAAGGACAGGCCATGCCTTGCCTTTTGCATGCTTCCCCTACCACTCTCTTTCTCTGTCTTCCTCTTTCATATTTTTTTTCAAAGTCAGACCTTAGGTGTAAGGGAGCATGCTTGTATGTAGAATAGGTCAAGGTATGTGTGGGAGAAGCAGAGGTGGGCCCACGAAGCAGTTGGAGTTGAGATTGCAGCTTTCTGGTGTTTCTGGGCAAAACCTACTAGTAGAACGTAAAAAAAACCTACGGGTAGGGTTTTTCCATTAGGCAAAACCTACCAATAGGTCTTGGCAGGAGCAGCAATAGAAGATTTCCAGAGTATAAAAGCTACCGGTAGAACATCAAGAAAACCTACCAGTTGGTTTTCACTTGTTTGGCTTTTTTTTTTTTTTTTAATTTCTTGCTATCCCGAGCCACCCATTAAACCTCCCATCCTTCTTCATTGTCTTTACGCACTTAATGGAAGGCTTAATACGCGCCATTACCTACTCTTTGCCTACAATCATACAAACTCCATCAATTGATAGATTAAATGCAATTTCTCCCATTTTCTCCACAAAAGCAAGTAAAAAATGGGTGCAAAGAGACAAATGATGTGCAATATTCTATGCTCATCACACTTCCCAACTTGAGTTTTGCTAGTCTCTAGCAAACTTTGTTTCCAAAACTTAAAGCATAAAACTAAAAACAATACATTCATGCAAATCAAATCACCCAACAATCAAAATGCAAAAATCACACTGCAATCAAATAAATGAACGTAGCACGATGGAACAAAAACAATTATGGTTCGTTCATTCATTACTTCAAAGAGTTAAGTACAAGGAGTAGAGGCCAATCGCAAAATGGCCTAAGATCCCGGATAAAACTCTTCTAGTATTTCATATACTCTACTCCTATTTGTGTAACTACAAAAACAAATAAAAGAAAAGGTCACTCTACTCATCATCCTTATCATTCTCATACTCATTGCCCTCTACATCATCGGAGTCATCATCGTTGGAGCCCTCCACCTCAACAACAGTAGAAGCTATAGGGGTAGAGGTGGAGTTTCCAGCAGTAGGAGGCAGAGGCACATCGGGGATCAGTTCTCCCGGGAAGGTGTGCTCGTATATCCTCGTCATCATTAGGGATAGCCAATGCATAGTCCCACCTAGGTCATCCATCCTACTCTCCATAGCGTCCAAGCACTGAGAAATGGTGCGAGGTGGGGCAGTGGTGGATGGCTTGGTAGTAGACGGCCTGACAGTGGTTGGCTTAGGTCTCGGTGCTCTGGCTCTCTCACCTGCACTCATTGTTGTGCAATTGTTGCTGCTGGACTTCTCGATAGCTCCAAACTCCGGGGGTAGCAACACATCGGAGGCATAAGCCTCTACCTTAGTGTGATAGCATAACCTNGAAAGTGATTTTGAAAAGAAATGAAAAGTGTAAAATCTTGTGAGTTTGTGTTTTTGTGAGTGGAGTTTTTGATAGAAATGCAAGAAAAAAGGTTGCCTAATCCGAAGAGATCATTCCAATGGGAATACCAAATCAACTCAATTCATTCTACTAATGGTGCCTAGGTGTTTGATTGATTCGTAGGAAGTGAGGGAATAATGTGGAGGTGTAGGCTTAAGCATTCCCTGTGACAAGTCTACGGTGTATCAAGAGCTCACAATAACGTGCGCACTCAATCTAGTCAAACCAAACACCTTACACTACGAGGAAGAACAGAAAAAAGTTGATTTCACATACCCAAGAGGAAATTTCCCTTGTATTAGCCAACTAAAATTCTAGCTACTCATATTCAAAACAAAAACATGTATAATGTAAAGAGACATGATGAAGAAATGAAACATGGACCTAGTATTAATGCAAGAAAAGAGTTAAACTACAAGAGAAATGGCATTCATAGTCAAAATACAAAGATTGGAAACAAATACCCAATTGCAGAACTTGAAATGCTAGAAATACTTAGCTGAGCTTGCATACAATTTGAATGAAAGAGTTTAAAGTGAAAAGGGCAAAGATTACAAGTAATTTATAGCTTACAACACTAAATATGGTGAAGAAACAATGAAACCCAACTTTCTCTCTCTAACTTTATCTTCTTCCTTGAGCTTCTCTCTCTAAAATGTAAGTGGGTAGCTGAATAATTGTCTAAGACTATCCCAATTTGGTCCATAACCCTTCTAAGGTCTGTGAGAGCTGACTTTCCATCATTGGGAAGGGATTGGGCACCTTTTATGGCAAGGACAGGCCATGCCTTGCCTTTTGCATGCTTCCCCTACCACTCTCTTTCTCTGTCTTCCTCTTTCATATTTTTTTTCAAAGTCAGACCTTAGGTGTAAGGGAGCATGCTTGTATGTAGAATATGTCAAGGTATGTGTGGGAGAAGCAGAGGTGGGCCCACGAAGCTGTTGGAGTTGAGATTGTAGCTTTCTGGTGTTTCTGGGCAAAACCTACTAGTAGAACGTAAAAAAAACCTACGGGTAGGGTTTTTCCATTAGGCAAAACCTACCAATAGGTCTTGGCAGGAGCAGCAATAGAAGATTTCCAGAGTATAAAAGCTACCGGTAGAACATCAAGAAAACCTACCAGTTGGTTTTCACTTGTTTGGCTTTTTTTTTTTTTTTTAATTTCTTGCTATCCCGAGCCACCCATTAAACCTCCCATCCTTCTTCATTGTCTTTACGCACTTAATGGAAGGCTTAATACGCGCNGCCCCAAGGGCCATGAAGGGTAAAAACCATGTCCAAAATGCCTCAAAGAGATCAACAGGATCCTGAGCATGCTGACCTAGTTTAGTCATTGCAATGGATTCCATGTTTTTGAGGAAAACCAAAATGAAATTGATTTGGGGAAATTCTTGGAGAGAACTAGGGTTTTGTGAGAAATCAAAGCAATTCGCAATGAAATCCAAGTAATAATTTCCCTTAGTGATGCTTTGAGGGAGATTAGATGGATGGGAGAGAAATCTTTGAAGGTTAGGGAACCTTTGAGAGAGAGGAGAGGGCTTGAGAGATTGAGATTAGAGGAGAAAGTGAAAGGTTTTCCCGAAAATTCAGACTTAAAACCCTTGTTTTGTGGTTTTCTGGGCAAAACCTATCGGTAGTTTTTGACACACATCTACCGGTTGGTTTTAGCTTTTTTCCAAAAATTCCTTGTGCTCCCATTTTCATTTCCTGTCCAATTTCACTCACTCTCTACACATTCTAATAACCTATTTTCAACCTCTACTCCACAAAAAACCTAAACTACAATTGTGAACCACAATTGAGTGATCATGCCCAAAGTCATTTACAAAATTTTAATATGATTTAAAATTTTGATGCGTTCAAAAATAGAAGAAATGGATTTCTAAAATCTAACTGCTAAAATGAATACCCAAAATGTAAAGCACAGATTTAAGTGGTAAAGGCATTCCTAACCCTTCATAATATCTAAAGTTTGAGCAATATTCCCCCATTTTCTCAAGCATTGGGCTACATGACAACACTATTCAAGTACCCGAACAAGGTACACATGAGCATCACCATGGATTTAAATGCTATTCTAGAGTATGCACCTACACGTTCATTTTCAAACTCGTGTTTGTGTGAAGTGGGCATGTAATTTAAGCATTTGCCCAATGGATTTCACATTCACTTGGCCATCCAAATTCAGCTTCGATGCAAAACTCGCCAAGGGTTTCTCTCAACAATGCATCACACTATGATTATCCTAACATGNCATTGCAATGGATTCCATGTTTTTGAGGAAAACCAAAATGAAATTGATTTGGGGAAATTCTTGGAGAGAACTAGGGTTTTGTGAGAAATCAAAGCAATTCGCAATGAAATCCAAGTAATAATTTCCCTTAGTGATGCTTTGAGGGAGATTAGATGGATGGGAGAGAAATCTTTGAAGGTTAGGGAACCTTTGAGAGAGAGGAGAGGGCTTGAGAGATTGAGATTAGAGGAGAAAGTGAAAGGTTTTCCCGAAAATTCAGACTTAAAACCCTTGTTTTGTGGTTTTCTGGGCAAAACCTATCGGTAGTTTTTGACACACATCTACCGGTAGGTTTTAGCTTTTTTCCAAAAATTCCTTGTGCTCCCATTTTCATTTCCTGTCCAATTTCACTCACTCTCTACACATTCTAATAACCTATTTTCAACCTCTACTCCACAAAAAACCTAAACTACAATTGTGAACCACAATTGAGTGATCATGCCCAAAGTCATTTACAAAATTTTAATATGATTTAAAATTTTGATGCGTTCAAAAATAGAAGAAATGGATTTCTAAAATCTAACTGCTAAAATGAATACCCAAAATGTAAAGCACAGATTTAAGTGGTAAAGGCATTCCTAACCCTTCATAATATCTAAAGTTTGAGCAATATTCCCCCATTTTCTCAAGCATTGGGCTACATGACAACACTATTCAAGTACCCGAACAAGGTACACATGAGCATCACCATGGATTTAAATGCTATTCTAGAGTATGCACCTACACGTTCATTTTCAAACTCGTGTTTGTGTGAAGTGGGCATGTAATTTAAGCATTTGCCCAATGGATTTCACATTCACTTGGCCATTCAAATTCAGCTTCGATGCAAAACTCGCCAAGGGTTTCTCTCAACAATGCATCACACTATGATTATCCTGACATGTTCTCCATGTGTATATGTGATATAGAATCTTATGCACAAACCGAAGTATGCTCACATATAATCCAAAAATGAAGCACATTCATAAAAATGAAACAACCTTGACATAATCTCANTGCAATGGATTCCATGTTTTTGAGGAAAACCAAAATGAAATTGATTTGGGGAAATTCTTGGAGAGAACTAGGGTTTTGTGAGAAATCAAAGCAATTCGCAATGAAATCCAAGTAATAATTTCCCTTAGTGATGCTTTGAGGGAGATTAGATGGATGGGAGAGAAATCTTTGAAGGTTAGGGAACCTTTGATAGAGAGGAGAGGGCTTGAGAGATTGAGATTAGAGGAGAAAGTGAAAGGTTTTCCCGAAAATTCAGACTTAAAACCCTTGTTTTGTGGTTTTCTGGGCAAAACCTATCGGTAGTTTTTGACACACATCTACCGGTTGGTTTTAGCTTTTTTCCAAAAATTCCTTGTGCTCCCATTTTCATTTCTTGTCCAATTTCACTCACTCTCTACACATTCTAATAACCTATTTTCAACCTCTACTCCNAGGTTTTAGCTTTTTTCCAAAAATTCCTTGTGCTCCCATTTTCATTTCCTGTCCAATTTCACTCACTCTCTACACATTCTAATAACCTATTTTCAACCTCTACTCCACAAAAAACCTAAACTACAATTGTGAACCACAATTGAGTGATCATGCCCAAAGTCATTTACAAAATTTTAATATGATTTAAAATTTTGATGCGTTCAAAAATAGAAGAAATGGATTTCTAAAATCTAACTGCTAAAATGAATACCCAAAATGTAAAGCACAGATTTAAGTGGTAAAGGCATTCCTAACCCTTCATAATATCTAAAGTTTGAGCAATATTCCCCCATTTTCTCAAGCATTGGGCTACATGACAACACTATTCAAGTACCCGAACAAGGTACACATGAGCATCACCATGGATTTAAATGCTATTCTAGAGTATGCACCTACACGTTCATTTTCAAACTCGTGTTTGTGTGAAGTGGGCATGTAATTTAAGCATTTGCCCAATGGATTTCACATTCACTTGGCCATCCAAATTCAGCTTCGATGCAAAACTCGCCAAGGGTTTCTCTCAACAATNTGTAGTATGATGGAACAAAAACAATTATGGTTCGTTCATTCATTACTTCAAAGAGTTAAGTAAAAGGAGTAGAGGCCAATAGCAAAATGGCCTAAGATCCCGGATAAAACTCTTCTAGTATTTCATATACTCTACTCCTATTTGTGTAACTACAAAAACAAATAAAAGAAAAGGTCACTCTACTCATCATCCTTATCATTCTCATACTCGTTGCCCTCTACATCATCGGAGTCATCATCGTTGGAGCCCTCCACCTCAACAACAGTAGAAGCTATAGGGGTAGAGGTGGAGTTTCCAGCAGTAGGAGGCAGAGGCACATCGGGGATCAGTTCTCCCGGGAAGGTGTGCTCGTATATCCTCGTCATCATTAGGGATAGCCAATGCATAGTCCCACCTAGGTCATCCATCCTACTCTCCATAGCGTCCAAGCACTGAGAAATGGTGCGAGGTGGGGTAGTGGTGGATGGCTTGGTAGTAGACGGCCTGACAGTGGTTGGCTTAGGTCTCGGTGCTCTGGCTCTCTCACCTGCACTCATTGTTGTGCTCTTGTTGCTGCTGGACTTCCCGATAGCTCCAAACTCTGGGGGTAGCAACACATTGGAGGCATAAGCCTCTACCTTAGTGTGATAGCATAACCTCGTAACCAAGTTGGTGAAAGGGAGATTCACCTTTGGCTTGGTAGCCTGGGCATACTCCTTCATGAAATTCCAAATCAACAAGGCCACGTCCATCCTTTTCCCTATCATAAAGGGCGTGGAAGAGGGGCAAGCTTCTCTTCCCCCGGGGCCTTCTCCGCACCCCGGGGTAGTAGGTTGTAATGTAGCACTTTGTTCATCACCCCCATATATGTGCTTGAGGCCCCCAGATTGAATTTTTTCCTTGAATTGTGTCGAGTCCTCATACATCAATTACACGAACTTCGAGAATGGTTTCCTCCCTTGGATATTGTGTGGATAAACTGGGGTATTGAGGGGAGGCCTCTGGTACTTGATCAAAGCCGCTATCACATCCAGGGTATCCTCAAAGACCTTCCCTTTCACATTGGTCTTGAGTATACAACGGTCCTCATCCATAACATTCAACCTCTTGTAAATTCCCTACACACTGGGAGGCTGTACCCTGTAGCTGACTCAAACCATATCCAAATCCAATGCCCCTCTATCACTCTCACAACCTCGTCATTCGGCCCGAGAGTGGGCATGTCCACATGACGCTCGCACGTCACTTTCTTTTCGCAATGCTCTTCGTGCGAGCATCATTCTTTTGCTTTTTTTCTCCTCTCCCCACTCTGTCCACTAGGGCCCACCTCCGTCCTCTTGCAAGAACTCATGCCCGCGGGTTATGTAGAACTCGGTCCCATTTGTTTGGTACGGGCTATGTAAATCAAAAATGCCCCAAGGGCCATGAAGGGTAAAAACCATGTCCAAAATGCCTCAAAGAGATCAACAGGATCATGAGCATGCTGACCTAGTTTAGCCATTGCAATGGATTCCATGTTTTTGAGGAAAACCAAAATGAAATTGATTTGGGGAAATTCTTGGAGAGAACTAGGGTTTTGTGAGAAATCAAAGCAATTCGCAATGAAATCCAAGTAATAATTTCCCTTAGTGATGCTTTGAGGGAGATTAGATGGATGGGAGAGAAATCTTTGAAGGTTAGGGAACCTTTGAGAGAGAGGAGAGGGCTTGAGAGATTGAGATTAGAGGAGAAAGTGAAAGGTTTTCCCGAAAATTCAGACTTAAAACCCTTGTTTTGTGGTTTTCTGGGCAAAACCTATCGGTAGTTTTTGACACACATCTACCGGTTGGTTTTAGCTTTTTTCCAAAAATTCCTTGTGCTCCCATTTTCATTTCTTGTCCAATTTCACTCACTCTCTACACATTCTAATAACCTATTTTCAACCTCTACTCCACAAAAAACCTAAACTACAATTGTGAACCACAATTGAGTGATCATGCCCAAAGTCATTTACAAAATTTTAATATGATTTAAAATTTTGATGCGTTCAAAAATAGAAGAAATGGATTTCTAAAATCTAACTGCTAAAATGAATACCCAAAATGTAAAGCATAGATTTAAGTGGTAAAGGCATTCCTAACCCTTCATAATATCTAAAGTTTGAGCAATATTCCCCCATTTTCTCAAGCATTGGGCTACATGACAACACTATTCAAGTACCCGAACAAGGTACACATGAGCATCACCATGGATTTAAATGCTATTCTAGAGTATGCACCTACACGTTCATTTTCAAACTCGTGTTTGTGTGAAGTGGGCATGTAATTTAAGCATTTGCCCAATGGATTTCACATTCACTTGGCCATCCAAATTCAGCTTCGATGCAAAACTCGCCAAGGGTTTCTCTCAACAATGCATCACACTATGATTATCCTAACATGTTCTCCATGTGTATAT
Organism: Ilex paraguariensis; assembly: GCA_963454935.2. Classification (NCBI taxonomy): domain Eukaryota; kingdom Viridiplantae; phylum Streptophyta; class Magnoliopsida; order Aquifoliales; family Aquifoliaceae; genus Ilex; species Ilex paraguariensis. Next base: position 1,250,343 of record CAUOFW020009946.1, read on the forward strand.
GTGATATAGAATCTTATGCACAAACCGAAGTATGCTCACATATAATCCAAAAATGAAGCACATTCATAAAAATGAAACAACCTTGACATAATCTCATAAAAGGAATGTTAGGACACTAGATATCAAAATCAACTTTTCTTTTTCTTTAAAGATGTGTCTTTCCCATGATTTCTCTAGATCATTTAGGTCTTTCAAGGGTTTTAATGAGACCTTGGGGTGATACTTAGGTAAATAAAAATGAAGGAAAGATGACAACAAAGAGGGTTATTCCGAGGCATAACCTTTATTATCAATAATTTCCCTTTTTGTGGAATTTTGAACTTATCACCATCACTTTACTCTTTATTTCTTTTTCCCTCCTTTTCCTTAACACTTCCTTTTCTTTTTCTCTTTCCTTTTCTTCATCCACCCCTTTTTCCCATTTTCTTGGATTTTTTCTGTCTTTTCTATTCAACATTTTGAATTCAGCATCACTTATCCCTCTTTGGGTTTCCTCCCACATTTGCTTCCCTTTTATGATCAGTCACAATCAATTCTTGGAACAACCAAGGTGTGATAATTTTTTTTTCATTTTGTACTGGCTTGGTCAATTGTGTGGCATTGAAATGAAATTTTCATTTATGGCTCAATCATGGGACTAGGGATAAATTTTTCCAAGAAAATGACTAAGGCTCAAAGCATTTCAAAGATGGCCTAAGATCATTTCGAAATAAGCATGGGGAGGCATATTGACATTCCAAGACAAAGTTAATCAACTATCCACATGCATTCTAACTAAAGCAAGCATAATGAGATTATTGAACAGATTTTGAATTTTAAAAATTGTTCTTTTGAGTAAATGTAAGTCCCCTCGAACATAGATTGACACTAAAGCTCATACAGGTACTTATTTCATCTCCACTATACATGTCAAGCACTAAAATGTGAATCCAATCCGTAAATTGTCGAAATTACAAATTGAAGGAGCACTTATGGTTGAGTTCAAAAGCAAACACATATGTGATACTCAAGCATAGGATAAACTTCTATAATGTGCTCATGTATTCAAAATTCAAAACACAGATCAAAATATCCACACACCCTTGACACTCTAAAAAGGGGAATATAGGACAACATTCAGATATTTTTCACAAAAATTTTTAAATTTTTTCACATATGTCTCAACTATTCTAAAAAAAACTCTGTAAAGCATGTGAATGGTGAATTTCACCACAAAATTGTATTATCAACAAAACATTTTCACAAAAATTTGGTGTATCCTACAAATGGTGCACCTTCACCCCCAACTTGATTCTTGCATTGTTCTCAATGCAACAAAAATATATAGAATGCAATGATGGACTTAAAAAGATAAGTAGGGTTAGAGAGCACCTCGCACTAAGCTTTGACAAAAACACCATAATCTGCACATTTGAAGAAAGAAAACTACACAAAGATGAAAGTAAGTAAACAAATTAACTTGGAAAGTACATAATAAAAGAAAGTGACTATACACTAAAATCTAAATGGAAAGTTATTCCTCAACTAGGCCCGGGTAAATCGGATTCATGAACTCTTCCTCTAGCATTTGAACCTCGAAACCCTCAAATAATGACTTAAGTATTTGGGCATTGACCTTAAATGTTTTTCCATCTTCAGGGTTTGTAATTTTCATGGCCATATTGGGGTAGGCCAACATGACAAGATAGGGCTCATCCCAATGAGATCGGTTTTTCCTTGAAAAATGGAGAGTCGAGAATTATACAAGAACACTTTTTGTCCGGGCTCAAATGCTTTTCTCACAATGGATTTATCATGAAAGATCTTTGCCCTCTCTTTGGAAATTATTGAGCTCTTATATGCATCTCTCTGGATTTCTTGCAATTCATTCAACTCTAACTTCCTATTTTCTTTGACCATTCTCAAATTGAAGTTCAAGGTTTTGATGGCCCAATAAGCCTTGTGCTTCACCTATACCGACAAATGACAAGCCTTCCCATAGACTAGCATATAATGAGACATACCTAGAATGGTCTTGTACGTGGGTGCGATAAGCCCGCAGGGCATCAGTCAACCTAAGTGACCAATCCTTTCAATTCGACTCACCGTTTTCTCTAATATGTTTTTAATCTCCCTATTTGCCAACTTGGCTTGGCACTAGTCTGTGGTAGATAAGCGGTGGACACCTTGTGTGTTACGTCATATTTACGCATTAGAGATGCAAATGACTTATTGTAAAAATGAGACCCAATGTCACTTATCATTGCACGAGGTACCCCAAACCTTAGAAAGATGTTTTCCTTTAAAAACTTGACCACAACTCGATGGTCATTGGTCTTGGTTGGGATGACCTCTACCCATATGGACACGTAGTCCACTGCTAGAAGGATATAAAGGTAGCCAAAGGACGTAGGAAAAAGACCCATGAAGTCGATTCTCCAACAATTGAATATCTCAATGACTAGCACCGGGGAAAGGGGCATCATATTCCTACGGCTCACACTACCTAACCTTTGGCAACTATCACACTCTTTACAAAATGAACACAATCTTTGATTAAAGAAGGCCAATGAAAACCATATTAGAAAACCTTAGCCAAAGTTTTCTTTGAAGATAAGTGGCCACCGCATGCCTCAAAATGGCAGAATGAAAGGACATTTCGTTGTTCATTTTCAGGTACACATCTCTTCATCACTTGATCTGGGCAATACTAGAACAAATATGGGTTGTCAAAGCAGAAGTACTTCACATTCGCCATGAATCTTCGTCAGTCTTCTTGGCTCTAATGCGGTGGTATTTGTCCTATACCAAGATAATTATAGATGTTAGTGTACCAAGGACAAACATAATCAATAGAAAATAAATGCTCATTAAGAAAAGAGTCAGGGAAAGTGCTTGACTTTTTTCCGTTGTTCATAAGCTCCAACCATGATTCTGGTAACGTGTATGTGGCTTATACGGTTAAGTGAGTGTCACTCTCCCTGGGACATCATGTAAGAAATGGGAAAATGTGTGTGTGAATGAAACATATGTGTGTGTGTGTGTGCAAAAGTGCTCCCCAAGCATAGAGAGACTTTTGAGTGTCATGTTTTACTTGAAATTGGTATTTCAAGATCGTCTCCTCAAGGAAGAAAGGTGAATTGTGTGAAGGTGATTTTGTAAAAAATGAAAAGTGTACAATCTTATAGATTGCTATTTTGACGAGTTGTGTTCTTGATGAAATGTAATGGAAATAAGGTTAGCTAATCTGAAGATGTCATTCCAATGAGAATGTCAAATCAACTCTAAACATTCTTCCAATGGTAGCTAGGTGTTTCATTGATTTGTAGGAGACGAGGGACTAGAATGGAGGTGAGGACTCAAGCATACCCCATGACAAGTCTATGGTGTATCAAGGGCTCACAACCACGTCCGCACTCGACCTAGTCAAACAAAACCACTTTACACTACAAGAAGGAATGAAAAAGAGTTGATATATTATACCCAAGAGAAAATCTCCCTTGGATTAGCCAACTTAAAGCTTATCTACTCATATTTAATACAAAGACATACATAATGTAAAGATACATTGTCAAGAAATGAAGGTTGAAAATTATACTCAGGCAAGAGAAATTAACTACAAAGAAGTGCATTTAATTCCCATTTGAAAAGCTTGAGATGAAAAACTCAAATACAAATATGGTAGAATCTAGAATGTGTAACTAAACTTGAAATACACTTGCAATAAATGAGATTAAAGTGCATTGAATGAAGATTACAACAGTATGCTAGCTTACAATAAGTGAAATGGGTAAAAGAAATGCAAAAATTCAACTTTTCTCTCTAAAACTATGTCTTCCTCCTTTAGCTTCTCTCTCTAAATCCTGAATAATGTTGTAAAAATGTCAAGAGTCCCCTTTCATTTTCATCTATGGAGGTCCTATAGGTTGTGTGTGATTGAGCAGGCTAGGACAAGCCTAGCCTACACCCACCTTGCCTTCCTCCTTCTCTCTCTTCCTCATAAATGCTTGGGCCTCCAAAGTCCAACCTTAGGTGTAGGGAGGCTTGTATGTGTGTAGAAGATGTCAGGGGACAAGTGGAAGAATCAAAAGTGGGACCCCCAAGTGGCAGAGCTTGAGTTGTAGGTTGTTTGGCATTTCTGAGCAAAACCTTTCGGAAGGTCGATACAAACGTTCTGGAAGGTTTTCTTCCAGTGTGCAAAACTTTCCGGAAGGTGTTGAGGTAGAACCAACTCCAGTGGGCTAAACATTCCAAAAGGTTTTCTCCTAACTTGTGTTTTTCTTGATTTCTTCACCTTCCAAGCCTTGCTTTAAGCCACCCCTCATCTCCATTGACTTTAAGCACTACGATGGGGGCTTAACTCAAGCCATATTCAACTCTTTACCTACAATCACACAACAAATTCATTAAATGTTTGATTAGTTGCATTTCTATCCAATTTCACAACAAAAGCAAATATAAAAGGGTATAAAAATCATAAATAATGTGCAATATTTTGCTGTAATCAAACCCCCCAACTTGAGTTTTGCTAGTCCCTAGTAAACTTTATTTCAAACTACAAGGTATAAAACTAGAACAACCTATTCATACAAGTAAATTATCAAACATTCAAAATGTAAAAATCACGATACAATTAGAGAAATGGACTTGGTCAATGATGAACTGAAACAATTGTGGTATTTTCCATTAATCATTTACAAAAGTTTAGTACAATGAGTTAGAGTTAAAAAAAAAGGGCCCAAAATCCTAGAGGAACTTCTACTAGGCCGACAAAACTAACCCTAACTGTGTAAACCTAAAACCAAAAGAAGCAAAACAAGTACACAATGACCCAACTACTCGTCGTCATCATCTCCAACATCCTCCACAACTCCAGCATCATCGTCGTCGTCACTCCCATACTCACTCTCATGATCACCTTCCTTGTCATCATCATCATCATCATCATCCCTGGAGCCTCCCACCTTGACAACTGTAAAAGTCATGGGAGCGGAGGTAGAAGGTCCGACCAGGGGCGGCGGAGGCCAATCGGGGATGGGCTCACCCGAAAAAGTATGCTGAAAGAGTCGGGTCACCATCAATGAAAGCCCATGCATAATAGACTGCAGGGTATCCAAACACTGAGACACAGTGCGGGTTGGGGCAGAAGAAGAAGGTCCAGAAGATGATGGCCTCGCACATGATGGCTTAGGTCTTGAGGTACTAGCTCGCTTTTCCCCAGTCCTCCCTGCCCTCTTACTACTACTTGATTTTCCAATTGAACTAGTCTCCAGGGAAGAGGGGAGTAGCACATTATGTGCATAGACCTTCACCTAGCAATGGGAGCACATCCTAGTGACAAGGTTGGCGAATGGGAGATTCACCTTCGGCTTTGCAGACTGAGCAAACTACTTCATCTCCTCCTAGATAAAAAGGGTCATGTCCATTTGCTTCCCGGTCATGAATGCATGTAGAAGGGCTAGTTTCCCCATAACCCTGGGCATCAAATCGTAATGTAAGACCTTGTTTATGACCCCGTAGGAGTGCTTGAGGCCCCCGACTAGAGTTGTCCCTTTGAATGTGGTCGGNAAAAGGGGAATATAGGACAACATTCAGATATTTTTCACAAAAATTTTTAAATTTTTTCACATATGTCTCAACTATTCTAAAAAAAACTCTGTAAAGCATGTGAATGGTGAATTTCACCACAAAATTGTATTATCAACAAAACATTTTCACAAAAATTTGGTGTATCCTACAAATGGTGCACCTTCACCCCCAACTTGATTCATGCATTGTTCTTAATGCAACAAAAATATATAGAATGCAATGATGGACTTAAAAAGATAAGTAGGGTTAGAGAGCACCTCGCACTAAGCTTTGACAAAAACACCATAATCTGCACATTTGAAGAAAGAAAACTACACAAAGATGAAAGTAAGTAAACAAATTAACTTGGAAAGTACATAATAAAAGAAAGTGACTATACACTAAAATCTAAATGGAAAGTTATTCCTCAACTAGGCCCGGGTAAATCGGATTCATGAACTCTTCCTCTAGCATTTGAACCTCGAAACCCTCAAATAATGACTTAAGTATTTGGGCATTGACCTTAAATGTTTTTCCATCTTCAGGGTTTGTAATTTTCATGGCCATATTGGGGTAGGCCAACATGACAAGATAGGGCTCATCCCAATGAGATCGGTTTTTCCTTGAAAAATGGAGAGTCGAGAATTATACAAGAACACTTTTTGTCCGGGCTCAAATGCTTTTCTCACAATGGATTTATCATGAAAGATCTTTGCCCTCTCTTTGGAAATTATTGAGCTCTTATATGCATCTCTCTGGATTTCTTGCAATTCATTCAACTCTAACTTCCTATTTTCTTTGACCATTCTCAAATTGAAGTTCAAGGTTTTGATGGCCCAATAAGCCTTGTGCTTCACCTATACCGACAAATGACAAGCCTTCCCATAGACTAGCATATAATGAGACATACCTAGAATGGTCTTGTACGTGGGTGCGATAAGCCCGCAGGGCATCAGTCAACCTAAGTGACCAATCCTTTCAATTCGACTCACCGTTTTCTCTAATATGTTTTTAATCTCCCTATTTGCCAACTTGGCTTGGCACTAGTCTGTGGTAGATAAGCGGTGGACACCTTGTGTGTTACGTCATATTTACGCATTAGAGATGCAAATGACTTATTGTAAAAATGAGACCCAATGTCACTTATCATTGCACGAGGTACCCCAAACCTTAGAAAGATGTTTTCCTTTAAAAACTTGACCACAACTCGATGGTCATTGGTCTTGGTTGGGATGACCTCTACCCATATGGACACGTAGTCCACTGCTAGAAGGATATAAAGGTAGCCAAAGGACGTAGGAAAAAGACCCATGAAGTCGATTCTCCAACAATTGAATATCTCAATGACTAGCACCGGGGAAAGGGGCATCATATTCCTACGGCTCACACTACCTAACCTTTGGCAACTATCACACTCTTTACAAAATGAACACAATCTTTGATTAAAGAAGGCTAATGAAAACCATATTAGAAAACCTTAGCCAAAGTTTTCTTTGAAGATAAGTGGCCACCACATGCCTCAAAATGGCAGAATGAAAGGACATTTCGTTGTTCATTTTCAGGTACACATCTCTTCATCACTTGATCTGGGCAATACTAGAACAAATATGGGTTGTCAAAGCAGAAGTACTTCACATTCGCCATGAATCTTCGTCAGTCTTCTTGGCTCTAATGCGGTGGTATTTGTCCTATACCAAGATAATTATAGATGTTAGTGTACCAAGGACAAACATAATCAATAGAAAATAAATGCTCATTAAGAAAAGAGTCAGGGAAAGTGCTTGACTTTTTTCCGTTGTTCATAAGCTCCAACCATGATTCTGGTAACGTGTACGTGGCTTATACGGTTAAGTGAGTGTCACTCTCCCTGGGATATCATGTAAGAAATGGGAAAATGTGTGTGTGAATGAAACATATGTGTGTGTGTGTGTGCAAAAGTGCTCCCCAAGCATAGAGAGACTTTTGAGTGTCATGTTTTACTTGAAATTGGTATTTCAAGATCGTCTCCTCAGGGAAGAAAGGTGAATTGTGTGAAGGTGATTTTGTAAAAAATGAAAAGTGTAAAATCTTATAGATTGCTATTTTGACGAGTTGTGTTCTTGATGAAATGTAATGGAAATAAGGTTAGCTAATCTGAAGATGTCATTCCAATGAGAATGTCAAATCAACTCTAAACATTCTTCCAATGGTAGCTAGGTGTTTCATTGATTTGTAGGAGACGAGGGACTAGAATGGAGGTGAGGACTCAAGCATACCCCATGACAAGTCTATGGTGTATCAAGGGCTCACAACCACGTCCGCACTCGACCTAGTCAAACAAAACCACTTTACACTACAAGAAGGAATGAAAAAGAGTTGATATATTATACCCAAGAGAAAATCTCCCTTGGATTAGCCAACTTAAAGCTTATCTACTCATATTTAATACAAAGACATACATAATGTAAAGATACATTGTCAAGAAATGAAGGTTGAAAATTATACTCAGGCAAGAGAAATTAACTACAAAGAAGTGCATTTAATTCCCATTTGAAAAGCTTGAGATGAAAAACTCAAATACAAATATGGTAGAATCTAGAATGTGTAACTAAACTTGAAATACACTTGCAATAAATGAGATTAAAGTGCATTGAATGAAGATTACAACAGTATGCTAGCTTACAATAAGTGAAATGGGTAAAAGAAATGCAAAAATTCAACTTTTCTCTCTAAAACTATGTCTTCCTCCTTTAGCTTCTCTCTCTAAATCCTGAATAATGTTGTAAAAATGTCAAGAGTCCCCTTTCATTTTCATCTATGGAGGTCCTATAGGTTGTGTGTGATTGAGCAGGCTAGGACAAGCCTAGCCTACACCCACCTTGCCTTCCTCCTTATCTCTCTTCCTCATAAATGCTTGGGCCTCCAAAGTCCAACCTTAGGTGTAGGGAGGCTTGTATGTGTGTAGAAGATGTTAGGGGACAAGTGGAAGAATCAAAAGTGGGACCCCCAAGTGGCAGAGCTTGAGTTGTAGGTTGTTTGGCATTTCTGAGCAAAACCTTTCGGAAGGTCGATACAAACGTTCTGGAAGGTTTTCTTCCAGTGTGCAAAACTTTCCGGAAGGTGTTGAGGTAGAACCAACTCCAGTGGGCTAAACATTCCAAAAGGTTTTCTCCTAACTTGTGTTTTTCTTGATTTCTTCACCTTCCAAGCCTTGCTTTAAGCCACCCCTCATCTCCATTGACTTTAAGCACTACGATGGGGGCTTAACTCAAGCCATATTCAACTCTTTACCTACAATCACACAACAAATTCATTAAATGTTTGATTAGTTGCATTTCTATCCAATTTCACAACAAAAGCAAATATAAAAGGGTATAAAAATCATAAATAATGTGCAATATTTTGCTGTAATCAAACCCCCCAACTTGAGTTTTGCTAGTCCCTAGCAAACTTTATTTCAAACTACAAGGTATAAAACTAGAACAACCCATTCATACAAGTAAATTATCAAACATTCAAAATGTAAAAATCACGATACAATTAGAGAAATGGACTTGGTCAATGATGAACTGAAACAATTGTGGTATTTTCCATTAATCATTTACAAAAGTTTAGTGCAATGAGTTAGAGTTAAAAAAAAAGGGCCCAAAATCCTAGAGGAACTTCTACTAGGCCGACAAAACTAACCCTAACTGTGTAAACCTAAAACCAAAAGAAGCAAAACAAGTACACAATGACCCAACTACTCGTCGTCATCATCCCCAACATCCTCCACAACTCCAGCATCATCGTCGTCGTCACTCCCATACTCACTCTCATGACCACCTTCCTTGTCATCATCATCATCATCATCATCCCTGGAGCCTCCCACCTTGACAACTGTAAAAGTCATGGGAGCGGAGGTAGAAGGTCCGACCAGGGGCGGCGGAGGCCAATCGGGGATGGGCTCACCCGAAAAAGTATGCTGAAAGAGTCGGGTCACCATCAATGAAAGCCCATGCATAATAGACTGCAGGGTATCCAAACACTGAGACACAGTGCGGGTTGGGGCAGAAGAAGAAGGTCCAGAAGATGATGGCCTCGCACATGATGGCTTAGGTCTTGAGGTACTAGCTCGCTTTCCCCAAGTCCTCCCTGCCCTCTTACTACTACTTGATTTTCCAATTGAACTAGTCTCCAGGGAAGAGGGGAGTAGCACATCATGTGCATAGACCTTCACCTAGCAATGGGAGCACATCCTAGTGACAAGGTTGGCGAACGGGAGATTCACCTTCGGCTTTGCAGAATGAGCAAACTACTTCATCTCCTCCTAGATAAAAAAGGTCATGTCCATTTGCTTCCCGGTCATGAATGCATGTAGAAGGGCTAGTTTCCCCATAACCCTAGGCATCAAATCGTAATGTAAGACCTTGTTTATGACCCCGTAGGAGTGCTTGAGGCCCCCGACTAGAGTTGTCCCTTTGAATGTGGTCAGGTCCTCGTATGTAAGATGGACATACTCAGAAAGGGTCTTACTCCCCTCGACATTGTGTGGGTAGACCGGGGTATTAGGGGAAGGCCTCTGATACTTCAACAGGGTAGCAATCAACTCCGAGGTCACGTCAAACGTCTTCCCCCTCACATTTGTCCTAAGAACACTACCATCCTCGCCCAACACCATCAACTTCCTATAAAATTATATGCACAATGCTAGGTTATAGCCACTAACTGACTCAAACCAAATCCCCAATCCATGCCCGTCGATAACCCTCACCACTTCATTATTCGGCCTGAGAGTGATTTTATCTACAAATCGCTCACAAGTGACATTTTTCTCATTTATCCTTCGCCTACGAGCATCATATCTCGCTTTCATCCTCCTTTCCTCCCTATCCCCGCTACTCGGGCCCTCTATACTCCTCTTGTGGAAACTAGTACCCATGGGTTGAGGATACTCTGGACCCGTGCGCTTGGTGCAGGCCATTAGAACCAACAATGCCCCCAAGCCACAAAATGACAAAAACACCAAAAACAGCCTCTCCTTGGGCTCCAAAGCATCAAGGGACTTCCTACCAATGCGAGCCATTGCAATGGAGTTAGAGGGTTTGGACAAAATCAAAAGGAACTTGAGATTTGGGAGAAAAAAGAAACCTAGGGTTTTAAAGGAGAACTCTAAGCATTTTTGGTAGAAATTAGTCAATTAACAACCCTAGCTATGGAAAATGGAAGATTAAAGGGGTGGGTGATTGTTCTTTCAAGTTTGGAAGATGTTAGAGAGAGAGAAGAGAGTATGGGAGCTTGAGATTCGAGGGAAATGTGAAGGGCTTTTCAAAAAATCTAAACTTAAAACCCTTGTTTTTAGCATTTTGGGCAAGACCTTCTAGAAGATCAATGCAAACCTTCTAAAAGGTTTTGCAAACTACTAAGGCAAAAGCTGTCTAGTAGTGAAAACCTTTCGGAAGGTCGAAGCTAATCTTCCGAAAGGTTTTGCGCACTGGAAAAATCCTTTCGGAAGGTTGATGACCAAACCTTCTGGAAGATTTTGCCGTTTTTGTAAAACAATCTCTACTTTCCAAAACTCACTTCCAATCCACTTGATTTCAACTCCTAAACATTCTAACACCCTATCTATGACATCAATACCTCCAAAAACCTAAACCACAAATGTGAACCACAATTGAGTGATCATGCCCAAAATCATTTCACAAATTGCAATATGATTTAAAATTGTGATGTTTTCAAAATACAAGACATGGACTTCAAAGGTTATAATGGGGCCTTGGGGGTGATGTTGAGGCAAATGAAATAAAGGATATAGGATAACAAAAAGGGTTTTTCTGAGTGCATTACATTTATTTCAACAAGATTTCCCTTTTTGTGGGATTTTCAGTCTACATCATCACTTCACTCTTTATTTTTTTTTCTTATTTTCTTTTACATTTTTTTTTTCTTTGATCATTCTTTCTTCTTTCACCCCTTTCAATCTCCTTTTTCTTGGATTTGTCATTCTTTTTCATTCAACATTTGAATTTCACATTATTCATCCCTTTTTTGGGTTTTCACATCATCATTTCCTCTCTTTCATGTTCAATCATAGGTAGCTCTTGGAACAATCAATGTGTGGTAACTTTTTATCATTTTGCACCGGCTTGGTTAAATGTGTGGCATGAAAATGAATTTTTAACAAGTCTCAAATCATGGCACTAGGGATAGAATTTCACAAGAAAAAGGCTAAGACTCAAAAAAAATCAAGGACGGCCTAAGGTCATTTCTAGATAGGCATAGGGGAGCATTGTACATATCAAAACAAAGTCAATCAACTACCCAAATGCACCTAACCAAAACAAGCTTAATGAGATTATTGAACAAATTTAAAATTTGAAAAATTATTCCTTGATTAAATGTAAGTTCCCTCAAACAAGGGTTGACACTAAAACTCTCATGGATTTTTACTCATCTCCACTATTCATGTCAAACCCTAAAATGTGAATCCAATTTGTAAATTGCCAAAATTACAAGTTAATGGTGCCTTTATGGTTGAGTTCAAAAGCGAACAAGTATGTGATACTCTTAGGATAGGATAAACCTCTATAATGTGCTCATGGATTCACACTTCAAAACAAAGATCAAAACTATTCATAAACCCACAACACTCTAAATAGGGGAATATATGTCAACACTCAGATATTTTTCACAAAACTTTTCAAGTTTTTCACATATTTGTCAACTATTCTTAAACAAAAATCTGTAAAACATGTGAAAGGTGAATTTCACCACAAAAATTGGTATCATCAACAAAAGTTTTCACAAAAAATTGATGTATCATATAAATGGTGCACCTCACCCCCAACTTGGTTCATGCATTGTCCTCAATGCAAAAAAAAAGATATGATATGCAATGAAGGTCTTATAAAACGATAAGTAGGGTTAGAGAACACCTCGCACTTAAGCTTTGACAAAAACACCAATATCTGCACTAAGAAGAAAAACACTATATGCAAAGATAAAGTAAGTAATAAATGAAGATGCAATTGAAAAGTATAAAAGAAAGCAACTGTACACTAAAACTACTTTGAACAATTAATCCTCCAAAAGTTCTGGATAGACCGGATCCACCAATTCTTCCTCAACCCTTTGATCTTCAAAACCCTCGAAGGATGACTTAAATCTTTGGCCATAGACCATGAATGTATTGCCATTCTCGAGGTTGGAGATTTCCACGGTGCCATTGGGGTAGGCCACCTTAACAAGATAGGGACCATCCCAATGGGATCGGAGTTTTCATTGAAAGATAGAGAGTCGAGAATTGTACAAGTGCACTTTCTGTCCAGGATCAAATGTCTTTCTTAAAATGGATTTGTCATGACAAATCTTAACCCTCTTTTTTGAAATTCTTGAGCTCTCATACGCATCTCTACAGATCTCCTCTAATTCATTCCTCACTAACTTCCTATTCTCTACGGCCATTCTCAAATTGAAGTTCAAGGTCTTGATGGCCCAATACGCCTTGTGCTCCATTTCAACGTGCAAATGGCAAGCCTTGCCATAGACGAGCCTATAGGGTGACATGCCTAGAATGATCTTGTAAGCAGTCCGGTAAGCCCATAGGGCATCGATCCATCTAAACGGCCAATCCTTCCTATTAGGGTTAATCATTTTCTCTAGGATGTTATTGATTTCCTTACTGGCCAACTCAGCTTGGCAATTAGCTTATGGGTGATAAGTAGTGGATACCTTGTGTGTGACACCATACTTATACATTAAGAATGCAAATGGCCTATTATAGAAATGAGAACCACCGTCGCTTATCATCACACGAGGCATCCTGAACCTCGAAAAGATTTTCTCTTTTGAGAACTTGACTATGACCTGATGGTCATTGATCTTGGTCGGGATAGCCTCTACCCACTTGGACATGTAGTCCACTACCAAAAAAATATACAGGTAGCCAAAAGACATGAGGAATGAACCCATGAAGTCAATGCCCAACAATCAAATATCTCGATTACAAGTACAGGAGAGAGGGGCATCATGTTCCTCTGGGTCACACTACCCAAACTTTGGCACCTATCATATTCTTTACAAAAAGAAACACAGTCTTTGATTAATGAAGGCCAATTAAAACCTGATTGGAAAATCTTTGCCGAAGTCTTTTTAGAAGATAAGTGTCCACCGCATGCTTCGGAATGGAAAAATACAAGGACTTCCTGTTGTTCATTTTCAGGAATGCACCTCCTCATGACTTCATCAGTGCAGTACTTGAACAAGTACGGGTTGTTAAAGTAAAAGTACTTCACATCTGCCACAAATTTTTTTCTATCCCCCAGGCTCCAGTGTAGTGGTATTTGTCTTGTAGCAAGATAATTGCAAATGTCAGCATACCAAGGACAAAAATAATGAATGGAAAATAAATGCTCGTTAGGGAAAGATTCTGGGATAGGAATATGCTCATTGGCATCTTGAACCACAAGTCGGGATAAATGGTCCACCACCATGTTCTTGACTCCCTTTTTGTCTTTGATTGTGAAGTTGAATTGTTGTAGGAGGAGTATCAACATAATGAGTCTCGATTTTGCATCCTACTTAGACAAAAGATACCTCAAAGTAGAGTAATCAGTGTAGACTACAATAGGTGAACCAATGGTGTAAGACCAAAATTTATCCAATGCAAATACTATGGCTAGCAACTCTTTTTCAGTGGTAGTGAAATACAGTTGTACTTCATTAAAAGTTTTACTAGCATAGTATATTACATAAGGTCTCTTGTCTCCCTTTAAACGAGCACAGTGCCGACCGCATAATCACTTTCATCGCACATGAGCTCAAAAGGTAAGTCCCATTTAGGTGGTTGCATAATTGGAGGTGTAGTGAACATGCTTTTTAGTTTTTTAAATGATGCCTCACAACCTTCCGACCACACAAATGGGACATCTTTGGGAAGCAAATTGGTCAAGGGACCTAGCCAATGCACTAAAATCTTTTATAAAACGATGTTAAAAGCTGACATGGCTAAGAAACGACCGCATGTCTTTGACGACCTTTGGTGTGGGGAGGTTGGAAATGGCTTCAACCTATGATTTGTCAATTTTGATCCCTTCCACCGAAATGATATGCCCGAGTACAATTTCTTGTGTCACCATAAAGTGGCACTTCTCCCAATTGAGAACCAAAAGTTTCTCCTCGCATCTCTCAAGTACTTTCTCTAAGTTCTCCAAACACCCCTCAAATGAATCCCCAAATACGAAAAAGTCATCCATGAAGACTTCCACGATCTTTTCCACCATATCACTGAAAATCCCCATCATGTACCTTTGAAAAGTCCCTGGGGCATTACACAACCCAAATGAAGGTGGTCTTTTCTTGATCCTCCAATGCGATCTCAATTTGATTGTAGTCAGAGTATCCATCCAATAAACAATAGAACAAGTGTCCAGCTACTCTTTCCAATACTTGGTCAAGGAATGGCAATGGGAAATGGTCCTTTCTTGTGAAAGATTTAAGCTTCTGATAGTCAATACACACTCTTCATCTGGTGACTACTCTTGTCAGAATCAACTCGTTCTCCTCATTTGCAACCACGTTGACCCCACAATTGCTTTGGCAACACTTGAGTGGGACTCACCCATTAACTGTTGGCAATTAGAAAGATGATGCCCACATCAAGTAGTTTGAGCACCTCGTCCTTCACCAGATCATACATA
Organism: Ilex paraguariensis; assembly: GCA_963454935.2. Lineage (NCBI taxonomy): Eukaryota > Viridiplantae > Streptophyta > Magnoliopsida > Aquifoliales > Aquifoliaceae > Ilex > Ilex paraguariensis. The sequence goes on from CAUOFW020009946.1 coordinate 1,265,549, forward strand.
ATCAGATTCAACCTTCTTTGGGGTTGTTGGGATGGTTTGGAGTCTTCTTTATGGTAGATGCAGTGTGTGCAAATGAGGGGATAAGCCCCTTGATGTTGGCAATTGTCCAACCAATTGCTCTTTTGTGCCTCCTCAACACTTTCAATATGTCCTCTTCTTGCTTCGCCTCCAAAGTTCAACTTATTACCATTGGGAAGGTTTCATGCTCCCCCAAGAATGCATATTTGAGGTTGGATGGTAAAGGCTTCAACTCCAAGTTTGGACTTTACACAGTCGATGGAATGATCTTTTTCTCTTGCAAATGAAGTCTTTCAAATGTTGGGGTCCATTTCTCTACCCCTTGTAAACTTGTTAACTTTTCAGCTCCTCTTAATCATCAAACACCTCCTCTGCCAACTTTAATGTGATCAACAACTCCAAGTGATTCTCCACCAAAGTAGCAATCCTATTGACTTCATACATTTCCTCATCATCCCCCAGTTGTTTGCACAAATTGAATACATTGAGGTCCATTGTCATATTCCTGAATGCAAGCTTCATTAGACCATTCTTGCATTAATTACAATATTAGATGTAGCAAAAAAAGTCTACCTAGTATGACAAAAATTTGTGAACTAGGATTAACAACTTGATAGGTATCTAGTACAATAAAATCAACAAGGAAATAAAATTTATCAACTTGAACAAAAACATCCTCAACTACTCCCCTTGGTGTTCTAATACTATGATCTACCAATTGAAGAGTGATTGGAGTTGGCTTCAACACTTCAAGTTGGAGTTGTTGGTACACCAAATAGGGTAGGAGGTTGACACTTGCCCCCAAGTCAAGGAATGCTTGCTCCACCTGAAAATTTCCTATTGTAATGGCAATGGTTGGGTAGCTAGGGTCTTTGAACTTTGGCAGTGTGTTGGTTCTCAAAATTGAGCTCACTTGCTCGGTGAGGAATGTCTTCTTGTGTACATTTAGCTTCCTCTTCACGGTACATAAATCTTTCAAAATCTTGGCACATGAGGGGTATTACTTTATGGCATTGAGGAATGGTATGTTGATCTTAACCTGCTTGAACATCTCATTAATTTTAGAATAATTAGCCACCTTCATGGGTGACTTCAAACGATTGGGAAAAGGGGTCGGAATGGGACATGCCTACACATTTACATCAACATTTTTTTCTATTTCACTCACTTCACCGTCTTCGGGGTCACCCATAGTCTCTATCTCTTTTGTCAATGTGGTCTTGGGTGAGACTTTTGGCACAATGGTCTTATCAATTTGTTTGCCACTTCTTAGGGTGGTGACCGCTTTGAGTTGCTCATAACTCTCCTTTGTGTGTTCGGATGACTTTATCACATGTTGGCCCCTAGGGATCTCTTGAGGTTGAGCAAAAAAAATTGCTTTCTCTTGTTGTGATGACCTTATGGAATTGTCAACTTTGTGATTTGAGTTCTAATGTCATTAAAAGCTGTGTCGGTTTGGTTGTTGATGGTGGTTTGGCTTTGGATGAATTGGTGCACTAGATCCTCCAAATTTCTTTTTATGAGGTGGTTGGTATGTGGGTGGGTTAGTTGGTCCTTGTTAACCAAAACTTTGTGGAGGCGAGTTTTGCGAAAACCCTTGTGGATTGGACCGGGGGTATTGGGAGATAGACGACCAACCTTGGCGATGGTATTGGTTTTACTTAGGAGGCATGGGAAATGAATATAAGCTAGACCAATGAGGAGTGGGATTCTCATTCTTCGAATTGAAGTTCGGGTGATTACTCTAACCCGAATTGTATGTATTAAAGTGTGGTGAGAATGATTGCCTACTTTGATCGAAGGCACTTGCTCATGGTACACTTCTTTAAGTGTTGAAATGTTGGGGAACTCCGACATGGAATGCTCAACACTCTTACAAATAGAGCAAAACTCACCGGTCTTGTAAATGTTAGACACCTTATGTCTCCTATTGATTTCTAAACACTCCACTTTCCTAGACAATTTAGTGATTTTAGAAAACAAATCTTCCCGGTTCCTTAAATCACACATCCCTCCCCCACTTGGTTGATTACTACCTAGAGAAGACCTCGGTACATCGGTGGGATCTATAATATCCCAAGATTGTGCATTTGTGCCAATGTATTGAAGTATTCTAGAGCCTCATCGGAATCCTTGCTTAAAAACTCCCTATTGCACATCATGCCAATGAACTGTCGATGACCCGGTGTAATCCCTTCGTAAAAGAAACTGACCAATTGTCATGATTCAAAGCCATGGTGTGGAATGGATTGTAGCAATTCCTTGTAGCGATTTCAACATTGGTAAAATTGCTCATTGGGCTTTTCCAAAAAATTTTGGATTTGCTTTTTAAGAGCGGTGGTTTTAGGCACCGAAAAAAATTTGTTCAAAAACTCGGAAAGCATTTGTGCCCAAGAGCTTATTGGTCAAGGCTTCAAGGAATTCAACCACTATTTTGCCTTCTCTTTCAGGGAAAAGGGGAACTATTTCATTCGGGCTATGTCTTCCATAGCATGAGTAGTGAGGAATGTTGCAACTATTTCCTCAAATTCCTTAATATGAAAATAAGGAATCTCTCTTTCAATTATGTGGAATTGAGGAAGTAGTTGTAACATTCCTAACTTAACTAGGAAGGTATGAGCTTGGACCGGTAAGAGAATACATGAGGGAGTGGTGCTATGAGTGGGTTGGAAATAATCCCACATTGACCTAGTTAGAGGATCAATGGGGATATTGTTCCCTTCATTCCTAGGAGAGGAAATATTCATTCTAGGGTCTTGCACTCCCCCACCTCTTAGGATGTAAGCACCAACATCCTCAAAATTATTACTGACATCCTTGGGTGAGTCTTGGTCAAGATTCATGTTGGGTCCTATGGTTCATCTAACTAATCTATTTTGGTCGTCCTGTCCCTACATACAAAAGTGCTATATAGAGTTAAAGAAAAGAAAACACAACAAATATGTGCAAATGAGTGTGATGAAATCACGAGACTTACCTCTGTTGTCCAAAAATCACCTTCTAAATTCAACGATTTGCCTTCCCCGGCAACGACAACAAAAATGCTTGAGTTATTTTTTCATTCCTAATCTTCGACCAAGATTTCGGTAATGTATATGCAACTTATACGGTTAGGTGAGTGTCACTCTCCCTTGGATATCATGCAAGAAATGGGAAGGAAGGTGAATTGCGTGAAAATGCTCCCCATGCATAGAGAGACTTTTGAGTGTCATGTTTTACTTCAAAGTAGTATTCTAAGGTCGTCTCCTCAGGGAAGGAAGGTGAATTGTGTGAAAGTAATTTTGTGAAAAATGAAAGTGTAAAATCTTGTGGATTGGTGTTTTGACGAGTTATATTCTTGATGAAATGTAACGGAAATAATGTTAGCTAATCTGCATAGGTCATTCCAATGGGAATGCCAACTCAAAACATTCTTCCAATGGTGCCTAGGTGTTTGATTGGTTTGTAGGAGGCGAGGGAGTATAATGGAGGTGAGGACTCAAGCACACCCAGTGACAAGTCTACGGTGTATCAAGAGATGACAACCACGTCCGCACTCAACCTAATCAAACCACACCACCTTACACTATGAAGAGGAATGAAAAACAATTGATGTAGCATACCCAAGAGAAAATCTCCCTTGGATTAGCCAACTTAAAGCTTAGCTACTCATATTTAATGCAAAGACATACATAATGTAAAGATACACTGTCAAGAAATGAAGGTTGAAACTTGTATTCATGCAAGAGAAATTAACTACAAAGAAGTGCATTTAATACCCATTTGAAAAGCTTGAGATGAAAAACTTAAATACAAACATGATGGAATGTAGAATGTGTAACTACACTTGAAATACACTTGCAATAAATGAGATTAAAGTGCGTTGAATGAAGATTACAAGAGTATTCTAGCTTACAACAAGTGAAATGGGTAAAAGAAATGCAAAAATCTAACTTCTCTCTCTAAAACTATGTATTCCTCCTTTAGTTTCTCTCTCCAAATGCTGAATAACGTTGTAAAAATGTCAAGAGTCCCCTTTCATTGAGTTGATGGCTTCGACAGGCGAGGGACAAGCCTAGCTTGCACCGACCTTGCCTTTCTTCTTCTCTCTCTTCCTCATAATGTTTGAGCCTCCAAAGTCCAACCTTGGGTGTAGGGAAGCATGTATGTGTGTAGGAGATGTTAGGGGACAAGTGAGAGAATCATAGGTGGGACCCCCAAGTAGCAGAGCTTGAGTTGCAGGTTGTCTGGCATTTCTGGGCAAAACCTTCCGGAAGGTCGATGCAAACCATCCGGAAGGTTTTCTTCCAATGTGCAAAACCTTTCAGAAGGTTTTGAGGTATAACTAACTCCAGTGGGCTAAACCTTTTGAAAGGTTTATGACCAAACCTTCTACACGTTTTTCTCTTAACTTGTGTTTTTCTTGATTTCTTCACCTTTCAAGCCTTCTTTTAAGCCACCCCTCATCTCCATTGACTTTAAGCACTATGATGGGGGCTTAACTCAAGCCATATTCAGCTCTGTACCTACAATCACACAACAACTTCATTAAATGTTAGATTAGTTGCAATTCTCCCCAATTTCACAACAAAAGCAAGTAGAAAAGGGTATAAAAAGCATACATAATGTGCAATATTTTGTGCTAATCAGATAGGAATATGCTCTTTGGCATCTTAGACGACCAGTCGGGACAAATAGTCCGCCACCACATTCTCCACTACTTTTTTGTCTTTAATGGTAAAGTTGAATTCTTGTAGGAGGAGGATCCATCTAATGAGTCTCGATTTCACGTCCTGCTCAGAAAAAAGATACATCAACGCAAAGTGATCAGTGTAGAAAACAATAGGTGAACTAAATTTGTAAGACCAAAATTTGTCCAATGCAAATACTACGTCTAGCCACTCTTTTTTAGTAGTAGGGCAATTCATTTGTGCTTCATTTAGAGTATTGCTAGCATAGTATATTACATAAGGCCTTTTTTCTTCCCGTTGACCGAGCACTGCATCGGCTACGTAATCACCCACGTCACATATAAGCTTCAATGGGAGTTCCCACTTGGGTGGTTGCATGATTGGAGGTGAAGTGAGTATGCTTTTTAATTTTTTAAAAGAGGCCGCACAACCATTCGACCACACAAAGGGAACATCCTTTGCAAGAAAATTGGTCAAGGGCCTTGCCAATGCACTAAAATCTTTTATAAATCTACAATAAAAACTAGCATAGCCAAGAAACTACCTGGTATCCTTGATGAATTTTGGAGTGGGGAGGTTGGAAATTGCTTCCACCTTGGATTTGTGTACTTCAATCCCCTTCTCTGATACAATGTGCCCGAGCACAATCCCTTGTGTCACAATGAAGTGACACTTCTCCCAATTGAGCACCAAGCTCTTTTCCTCGCATCCTTCAAGTACTCTCTCCAAATTCTCTAAACATCCCTCAAATGAGTCTCCAAAAATTGAGAAATCTTCCATGAACAACTCCACAATTTTCTCTACCATATCGCTAAAAATTTCCATCATGCATCTCTGAAAAGTTCGCGGGGCATTACACAATCTGAATGACATTCGGCGATAAGCAAAGGTGCAAAAAGGGCACGTGAAGGTTATCTTCTCTTGGTCCTCCAAAGCAATCCCAATTTGGTTGTAATTGGAGTAGCCATCCAAGAAGCAATAATAGAGGTGTCTGGCTACTCTCTCCAACACTTGGTCAAGGAAGGACAAGGGGAAATGATCTTTTCTTGTACATGAGTTGAGTTTTTGATAGTCGATACAAACTCTCAAACTGGTGACCACCCTTGTCGGAGTCAACTCATTCTCCTCATTTGCAACCACAGTGACTCCCAACTTCTTTGGCACTACTTGAGTGGGACTAACCCATTTACTATCGACAATTAAAAAAATAATGCTCACATCAAGTAGTTTAAGCACCTCATCCCTCACTACATCCTTCATGATAGGATTTAGCCTTCTTTGTGGTTGTCGGGACGGTTTGGCGTCTTCCTCCATGTAGATTCGGTGTGTGCAAATGAGGGGACTAATCTCCTAGATATCAACGATTGTCCAACCGATTACTCCTTGATGCCTTGTCAACACTTCCAACAATTTTTCTTCTAGCCCCAGCTCCAAGGACGAACTTATTACCACCAGGAATGTCTTGTGCTTCCCAAGAAATGCATACTTCAGTTTGGAAGGTAATGGCTTCAATTCCAAGATTAGTGTTTGTACGGTTGATGGAAAAATTCTTTTTTCTTGTTTTGGAAGTTTCTCAAATGTTAGGACTCAACTTCCTACCCCTTGCAAAGTTTTCAGCTCCTATTCCTTACCAAACTCTTCCTCCCCCAAATTTTAATGGCAAAGTAGTTCCATATGGTCCCCCACCAAAGTGTCAATTCAATTAACCTCATGCACTTCCTCATCATCACCCGGTTGTTTGCACAAGTTAAATACATTAAGGTCCATTGTCTTGTTCCCAAAGGCAAGCTTTATTAGTTCGTTCTTGCAATTGATCACAACATTAGATGTAGTAAGGAAAGGCCAACCTAATATCACTGGAATTTGAGAACTAGGATTATCAACCGTATGAGTATCAAGTACAATAAAATCAACAAAAAAATAAATTTTTTCAACTTGAACTAAAACATCCTCAACTACTCCACTTGGTGTTATCACGCTTCGATCCGCCAATTGAAGAGTGAAGTGATTGGAGTTGTCTTCAACTCTTCCAATTGCAATTGTTGATTCACCGAGAAGGGTAGGAGGTTGAAACTTGTTCCCAAGTCTAGAAGTGCTTGCTCCATGATTTGTACTAAAATATAGCATATTATTATGCCAGTTTAAGACTAATTATAATTTGATGGAGTTCAAGTAAGGATATTTCAGGTTCTAAAGTGAACAAGGGCTCGAGGGCAACAAAGGTCACGCTTGAATGTCACACCAGCACATTAGGGAATGAAATTGGAGAGGCTGAGGACAAAGCAAGAACGTTTGCATGCCAAATCACGTTCGAACGTCCATCTGAACTATGACAGAACCAACCTGCTGAGACAGTGTGTTGCAGACAAGCACAGGACTCTGAAGCATTTGAGTACCACATTCGAATGCCAACTAACATTTGAACGTCCACTTGAGTTGATTGAAGGCCAAACTGATGAGACATAGCGTGTTACAGCAAAAAAATGAGGACTCTGAAGCACTTGAGTACCACGTTCAAACACCATTCAACGTTCGAACGTCCTTTGGAATCAATCAAAGAACAGACTTTTGCATAGAGTGTGAAATTAAACTTTGATAGAAGACCACCTGAGTGGAAAAGGTCAGGCCCCATCTAGCGTTTGAACGCTTATAAAGCAAGACCAGTAGAAACGTTTAAACGGTAGTAAACGTTCGAACGTCCCTAAAGCAAAACAAAAGACAATGTTCAAACGTAAATTCACGTTCGAATGTCCTCCACAGACTGCCTGCAGAGTAGTTGATTTCCATGGGTGACAAACACTATTCACTCATCCTCTATTATCTCCTATCCCCTCCCCTTCCTTGCCTATAAATACTCCCATGTTGGGAGCTTAAAGGACATCCTTTTCCTTGTAAAATAGAGAGCTTTTCTTCTTAGCAATTGTTCTTCTCCTGTAAATTAGAAAGTTAGTTTGTATACATTGCTTGTGTCAGTTTAGTATCAACCATGATAGAGGCTGAGACTCCCCTTATAGTTGAAGTCTTTCATTTATTTATGTTAAGTCTTTACATTTATGTTGTGACAACCATGATGGAGGCTTAGACTTCCCTTGTAGTTGTACTTACTTTTATTTACAAGTATCAAGAGAGATAGATCATCTTTTGGTTGTGGTGAAAACCCTCCAAAAGTAACTAGCTTTCTTCTACTTTTATTGTTCATGTATTTCACTTCCATTGCTTGAGCATCCTTCTTTCTTAGAAGAGTGAAACTCTTACACTTTTCCAAAGCTTTACCAAAGCCGTGAAGGGTGGAAAGTGATTTACTTATTCTTCATTGAAGATAACTCTTTGTTTAGTTTGCTTCACTTAGTAGCTCCTCTACTTTGAGGGATGAGTATCACTTACTTTTCTAGCTTTTCCAAGGCCATGAAGAGTGAGTAGTTCCTCATTCGCTCTTTAATAAAAGGTGATGAATGTGTAAAGATCATCCAAAAGTTATGTTTGTGCAACTCCTATATGCTTTAATGCTTTATATTCCATTTGCTCATTGGATGATTGAATGCATCTAGTAAAGTTGAGGTACTTTGTATAACCAAGGGCTCCCTCTATGATACGGATGACTCCTACATAGAAAGACCCTTTGGTTCAAGGCAAATACCCCAACCAGCTTTTCATGAAAACCTTTCAATCTCCATTATTATTGCGCTTTATTCAAAGGATGGACCATTAATGCAATGGTTGGATGCCTTGTAGAAACACTTGCTTATTTGTAGACGGGTTAAGTCTCGGCACAGACAATTCTAGTAAACTTCTAGAAAGGCATCAAAATCATGTGTTTAATTCTCACAGTCCATCTTTATCTTTCGATTAACTTGTTGTTGACACTGAAGTTAATTGAGTTATAAAGCACAAACGTAACAAACCGAAAAGTCAATTAAATGTCCTGATCCTCGAACTAAAGGGTGGCTGTTACATTTTGAGAATCTTATATTTTGTCTAGAAAACTCTTGAAAAGAATCTTCTATTCTATTCAAGAAATCCCACCACTCCAAACTCTCAAAATTTCTAGTTACTAGGTCTCTATTATTACTTACTTCAAAACACCAATCATAGCTCCCTGTGGATTCAACTCCGGACTTAACAGGATTATTACTACAACTTGACCGCCTGCACTTGGGTGTACACATTTCAGATCAAGTCACTCCACTCGGTAATTCCCTATGGTTATGGCAATGGTAGGGCAACCCGAGTCTCTGAACTTGGGTGGTGTGTTGGTTCTCAAAATAGAACTCACTTGCTTCGTGAGAAATGTCTTCTTATGCACATTCATCTTCCTCTTCATGGTGCACAAGTCTTTCAAGATCTTTGAACATGAAGGTATTTGCTTGTTGGCATCAAGGAGCAGAATATTTATCTTCACCTACTTAAAAATTTTAATGATATTTGAATAGTTAGCAATGTTATCTAGTAGCTTCAAACATTGGAGAAAAGAGGTCGAAATAGGACACTTATGCACATTCAAATCAATAATTTTTTCCTTTTCATGTGTCTCAGCCCCCTCGGAGTTGCCCGTAGTCTCTTTTTCTTTATCCAATGTGACTTTGGGTGAGACTTTTGGCAAAATAGTTTTGTCAATTTGGTTGCCACTCCTTAGGGTGGTGACCGCCTTGAGTTGTTCACAACTCTCCTTAGTGGGCTCAGACAATTCAATCATGTGTTGACCCCTAGGGTTTTCTTGAGGTTAAGCGGGAAATTTCTCTTTCTCTTGTTGGGATGACCCTATAGCATTGGTCAATTTTGTGATTTGAGTCCGAATATCATTGAAACTCAAGGCAGTTTGGTTGTTGATTGTTATTTAGCTTTGAATGAATTGGTGCAGAACATCCTCCAAGTTTCTTTTGTGAGGAGGTTGGTAGGTGGGTAGGTTGGATGGTCCTTGTTGACCAAACCCTTGTTGAGGTGGTGGATTTTGGGAAAAACCTTGTTGATTGGACCGTGGGTATTGGGAGGTAGATGAGTGATCGTGACCATGGTAGGATTGATTTTTCTTGGGTGGAATGGGAGGGGATATCGAACTAAACCCATGAGGGGTAGGGTTTTCATTCTTCCAACCAAAGTTCTGGTGATTGCTCCAACCTGGATTATATGTATTGGATTGTGGAGAGAATAATTGCCTACTTTGGTTGAAAGCTTTCACTTGTTCATGATAGACCTCAATGAGTGCCAGAATGTTTGGGTACTCCGAGATAGAATACTCAACACTTTCACATATAGAGAAAGAATCCTCGACCTTAGTTATATTAGACACTTCATGCCTCCAATTCACCTCTAGACTCTCCACCTTTTGGGACAACTTTGTGATTTTGGCAAGCAAGTCTTCTTAGTCCCACAAATTATACATTTCACCCCACTTGGTTGACTCCCTGGAGAGGACCTTGGCACACCATTGGGATCCATGATATCCCATGATTGAGCATTTTGTTTCAATGTATTGAAGTACTCAAGGGCCTCATCCAAATCTTTATTTAGAAACTCTCTGTTACACATCATGTCTATGAATTATTGGTGGGCAAGTGTAATTCTTTCATAGAAGAAACTAACTAATTGACATGGTTCGAATCCATGATGTGGAAGGGATTGTAGCAACTTTTTGTATCTATCCCAACATTGATAAAACTGCTCATTGGATTTTTTCAAAAAAATTGAATTTGTTTCTTAATAGTAGTGGTCTTGGGCACCGAAAAAAAATTTGTTTAAAAATTCGTAAAGCATTTGTGCCCAAGAACTTATCGATCGAGATTTCAATGAGTTCAACCAAGTTTTGGCTTTGTCTTTAAGGGAGAAGGGGAATAATTTCATGCGAGCTATGTCTTCCATGGCATGAGTTGTGAGAAATGTAGCAATAATTTCCTTAAATTCCTTAATGTGAAAATAAGGATTTTGTCTTTCAATTCCATGGAATTAAGAAAGAAGTTGTAACATTCCCGGCTTAATAAGGAAGGCGTGAGCTTGGATTGGTAGAAGTATGCAAGAGGGAGTGGTGCTTCAGGTTGGTTGAAAATAATCCCTTACTGACCTCGTCGGAGGATCAATTGGGATATTGTTTTCCTCATTTCTAAGAAGGGAAAAATACATTCAGAAGTCTTTCATTCTAGGGGTTTGCATTCTCCCACTCCTCAGAACATTAGCACCATCATCCCCGAAGTTCTCACTAGCATCCTCCGGTGGGTCTTGGTCAAGATTCATATTTGGGTCTATGGCAAGTCTCACAAGTCTATTTTGGTCGTCCTGTCCCCACATACAAAAATACTATCTACAATTGAAATGAAGAGGATACACAAATATATACAAATGAGCAACGTACCCAGGCCCATGATGAGAATCATGGAATTTACCTCCATTATATGAAATCACCTTCTAATTCGACGCTAGCCTTCCCCAAAAACGGCGCCAAAAATGCTTGATTTGCATTCACCCTAATCTCCAAACATGATCCTAGCTGTGTGTATATGGCTTATGTGAGTAGGCGAGTGTCACTCTCCCTCAGGTTCTATGCTAGAAATGGGAAAAACATGTGTGTGAATAAAATTGGTGAAGAAATAATGAAAACCCAACTTTCTCTCTCTAACATCATCTTCTTCCTTGAGCTTCTCTCTGTAAAATGTAAGTGGGTAGCTGAATAATTGTCTGAGACTGTCCCAATTTCATCCATAACCCCCCTAAGGTCTATGAGAGCTGAATTTCCATCATTGGGAAGGGATTGGACACCTTTTACAGCAAGGACAGACCATCCCTTGCCTTTTGCATACTTCCCCAACCAATCTCTTTCTCTCTCTTCTTCTTTCATGATTTTTCTTCCTTAGGTGTAAGGGAGCATGCTTGTATGTAGTATATGTCAAGGTATGTGTGGGCGAAGCAGAGGTGGACCCGCAAAGCAATTGGAGTTGAGGTTACTGCTTTCTGGCATTTATGGGCAAAACCTACTGGTAGAACGTCAACAAAACCTACCAGTAGGTTTTTTTCTAGTAGGAAAAACCTACAGGTAGGTTTTGGCAGGGGTAGCAATAGAAGATTTCTAGTGTATAAAACCTACCGGTAGAACGTCAACAAAACCTACTGGTAGGTTTTCACCTTTTTGGCTATTTTTCTTGATTTCTTGCTATCCCAAGCCACTCGGTAAGCCTCCCTTCCTTCTTCATTGTTTTTATGCACTTGATTGAAGGCTTAATACATTCCATTACCTACTCTTTACCAACAACCACAAAACTCCATTGATTGATAGATTAAATGCAATTTCATCCATTTTCACCACAAAAGTAAGTAAAAAATGGGTGCAAAGAGACAAATGATGAATAGCTAAAATTAGCATCTTACTATGCTTTTACAGGACTAATTATGCTTTAATGGAGTTTAAATGATGACATTTCTGGATAAAGTTTCACAAAAGCCTAAAGTCAATGGATACCAAACTTTCATGCAACACCCACGTGTTGTGGAAGAAAATTAGAGAAGTTTGAAGCAAGGCATCAACATTCGAATGCCCATCTAGAAATAATTGAGGTCCCCTGTAAGAGTGCTAGGGCAATGGCTTATGGTGTGTTGCAGTTATTTTCACAAAAGAAAAAGAGCTACTTGAGTACCACGTTCGAATGTCCTCTTGAATTATTTGAAGACCAGACTGCCAAGGTGATGAGACATGACTTGCTATCTACTGTGGGTGACAAGAGCTACTTAAGTACCACGTTCAAAATCCATTAAGCGTTTGAATGCCCATCACAGAAGATAGCAGTCAATGTTTGAATGCCATACTACATTTGAACGTAGTCCTCAGACAGGCTGCAGAGTGGTTGATTTTCTATCCGGACCTTAGGACATTCACTTGGCCTTTGAGGACTTTGAACTAGTCTTTTACACTTCCTTACCCCATCCTCCTTGTCTATAAATACTTCCATTGTATGAGACTTAAAGGAGACTTAGATTTTTATACTTACATACACTTGCAGTTAGATATAGATAGACATACATAGAGAGAGATATATCATCTTTTGGTTGAGGAGGAAACCCTCCAAAAGTGACTAGTTTTCTTCTGCTTTCATTATTAGTTTCATTAGCTTCCATTGTTTAAGCTTCATTCTTCTCTTAGAGGAGTGAAACATTTTCATTTTTCTAGCTTTACCAAAGCCATGAAAGGTGGAAAGTGATTCACTCATTCTTCGTCGAAGATAGGTTCATTGTATAGTGTGTTTTACCTGGTAACTCCTTTACTTGGAGGGATGAAAATCACTCACTTTTCTAGCTTTACCAAAGCCATGAAGAGTGAATAGTTTCTCATTCACTCTTTAGTAAGAGGTGATGGACATGTATAAATCATTTGGAAGTTATATTTGTGCATTTTGTTTATACTTAATGCTTTATCTTTTACTTACTTATTGAATGATTAAATATACCTGGCAAAACTAAGGTGCTTTGTACAACCATAAGTCCTTTCTATGATATAGATGACTCTTGGCATAGGAAGACTCATTGGCTCTTTACAACTACTCCAGCTAGATCTTCATGACTACATTTCAATCTTCACTCTTATTGTGCTTCAACTAAGAATGGAATACCAACACAGTGACTGGATGCCTTGTAGAAATACTCGTTTGTTTGTAGACAGGTTGAGTATCGGCACAGACAATTCTTGTAAAACTTTGCACAGACATCGGAACCATGCTCTTAATTTTCACAGTCCATCTTTATCCTCCAATTAAATTTTTGTTGACACAGGGTTTAATTGAGTTTTCAAGCACAAGTATAACAACTGGATGATTGACTACATGTCTAGATCCTCAAGCTAAAGGGGTGACTTTTACATTTGAGAGAATATTATATTTTGTCTAGAAAATCCTCTTGGAAAGAATCCTATAATTTGTTTGGGAAAATCCATAAATATCACAACTTTAAATCTCAAGGGTTCCAGTCACTTTGGGCTCTAACACTACTTACTTTGAAACACCAACATTAGTTCCATGTGGATTCGACTCCGGACTTAACTGGATTATTACAATAACTTGACTGCCTATACTTGGGTGTACACATTTCGGATCAAGTCATTTTCACTTAGAAAATACATTAGGATTTCATGATGAGCTTATTAAATATTTAATCTAATCAGATTCCTTTTGTGTTGGAGGTTGATTTCACACATTATGCACTTGAATTTGTCAAAATTTAATAATGTTTGTATGAAATTGAACCATGTGATGAAATATTGCTCTAGGATACATGAAATTGAGTTTTATATTCTTGGATATGCCTTAGAGTAATGTATTAAGACAATGAATTTTGGATGGAGCTATTGAAATACAAATTTTTATAATTTTCATAATTATGAACTTTGAACATTTATTGTTTAAATTTGAAAATTTCCTTTACTGTTGGTCCACATTTCTCCATGCATTGCATTGAATTGATTTTAGGCTTTATTTACATCATGTATGCATGTTGGGACTCATTAGAGTTTGTTGGAAGTGGGATGAACTGCAGGCAACATAAATGGTCAGCTTAAGGACTTGCTCGAGCTTCCATAGACCTTGCTTGAGCGGTCTGCTTAAACTATAGGTTTTACAAGAGGGAGTTCAAGTCACCCTGAGTTGGGAATATGGACCAATTGCAGCCATTTGATCTATGACATTTAGAGATAGGTCATTTGTGAGCTTGAGCGTATTTTACTATTTATTCATGGCATGTATGAAAGCACTCTTTATTTTCTTTGTTGACTTCTATCATTTGTTGGCTTTTTATTTGTTTAGCTTAGTTTTCTTTTTTGTGACACACACTTAGTCTTGTTATTGATGCTTTATCATATTTTACTTTGAGTTATATGACTCGTTTGTCCCTTGCTTAGTTTACTTGCATGAGAAGGCATGTGTTCCGAATTAAATATGTCATTTTCTGGATAACTTCTATTGAATTATTATAACACTTCATTTTTTTAACCATCACCCAAGACCACATTACAACTAGAGAAAAGTCCTACTGGATCTTAGGGATGGTGGCGAGTGTGAATGCCTAAATGAAATAAGAGATACACCAACTGTGTTACTTTCCTTGCTTTTAACATCCCTTCATGAGATTATGTTAATGTCTTTTCATTCGAATGATGTTCTTCATTTCAAAAATATATGTGAGTTATAGTTTGCATTTGACTATAAAAATAACTTCTGAGTGAAACAGTCACTAAAATAAGAAATTTTTTGTTTTGAGAGTGCAACCTTGGTGAGATTTGCATCAAAACTAACATTGGATAGCTAATAAATATGTGGATTTTGTTTGATAAATTTCTAAAATGGTATAATCATCTCACACACAATCGATTTTCTGATGCTAATATGAATGTGAATACTCTTACATTGCATTTAAGTCTATAACATAGCCTTTATGTGAATAACTTGAGTGGATGGTGAATTTTTTGTAAATTTCATTGTTAATTAGGACATAATAATATGTTCCAAATTTGTGGATAGATAAAATAAAGTTTATAGTTTTCTTCACTAGAAATCTTCACTAGACAAAACTCATACACTAAGGGTAACCTAGGAATTTAACGGTTTATTACATACGCTAAATTCAATCGTGATTACTTACAAAAGTAGTTTTGTGATTAACATTTATTTATGTTTTGTGTTTCATTAGGACTAGCAAAGCATAAGTTAGGGATATGTTGAGTACATAATTTTGCAGAACTTTATTTCTCAAACCAATCACGTTTGCTTTGTTTGTTAATTATATGTTTCATTTTAATTGTGTTTTTTGGTTTATGAGGAAACTATGTGTTTGTAGGTGATCCAGTGTCAGAATGATGCTTTACACTCATTTGGATGCTTTGCAAAATTTTGCAAGCAAGATAGACAAGATAGTCATCGAACTAGGAACATCACAACAAGAAGACAAAAAAATAGGAGTTGTACCAATAAGACTTGTACCGGTTCAACATGTAGCAGACATATCTTATACCGGTAACAATATAGTTGAATCAGTTCATTGCTAAACAAAAAATTTTCTACTAGTTCATTCCTAGTTTGGTACTGGTTCATCTGATGTCAAAGCTAATATAGAGCTTTTCTACCTGTTCTACTTTTTCCTACTAAAGAGGAATTCTACCAGTTCATTCATCCTTTTATACTGGTGCAAGAGAGTGAAACATAACCAGGACTCCTAATTTGGAAATTTCCTACTGGCAAATCATCAAGGATAATTTCCCAAGGCTATTGTTGGGAGGAAAGAAATGTAAGGAAAAAGGAGAGAGGATCTTCGAGGATTAGTTGAATCTCTTCCCTACGATTTCTTCATCGTTTTTCCTACTAGGGCTTCTTCACCATTTTCTTCTTTAACAAAACAATAAGTAGTTTCATCTTTTGTTTTTTTTTTCTTCTTTAGTTTAATTACAAAGTATGCTCGATTCTTGTTTTAGCATAGATCTTTCGTTCTTGTTTAGATGCGAAGTCTCGGATTAAATTTAATTTTGTTTGCTCTTCGATTGATATGTCCCTCATAATTGCTTTTAATTCCATACACATTGTGTGTGTAGTTTAATTCTATTATAATCAAAGGAGGAATTCTCACCCCTAACATGGTATCAATGTTTAGAGTTATTTTGTTGGTTGAAATAATTAATTTTGAATATGTGGGTGACTTGTAAACATATTTGATTAACCGTAGGCAATTTAATTGACAAGGGTAATTCTTGGAGTCCCTACAATCAACATGATACTAATTGTTTTATTAATTAGTTTTTTCATCAAAATGCAAGTTTTCTAAATTCGGATTTTGCTTGAATATTTTCCGTCCAATCAGACTTGATTATGATCTTGGATTAGTTATAAATTGGGTTAAAATTTCTATTCATTGTGGGATGAAATCTACCGATTAGCCTATTTATTTTAATATTGTTTCTTAGTCTTACCAATCATGATCATCTTTGAAAATAAAAAGATTTAAATTTTTGTTGAGATCATACCACCATTTCAAGTTGTCCTTTTCTCCATGTGGAGACGACCTCGATATTTTTCGAGTTACTACACAATTAATTTTTGTACACTCAGGATGCCTTGTGTTGAGATGTTAACGTGCGGCTTGGTTACTTCTCACGTGCTACTTGGTTACGAAGCCCACTTATCATCCTTTAATTGTTGTGCCCTCTATAACATCTACATAACTTTCTGGGTGTAGAGTTGTTCAGGCTAGAGAAGCAACTTATCAACACCACTGAGGAGTCCCCGAAGAAGAGGAATGGGAAGAGGAAGGGTTACTACCATTGCTCGGGGTAGCATATAGTTGAGAAATAGATTCGGAGGCTACTGCACCCTTGTGATGATACCTAAAATAAGTTATAAGAGTAAGCTTAGGAAACGAAGTAAGGTCAGGAGGTTTGGTAGGATATGAGGAACTCAGAAATCCAGGGCCAAAGCTCCTCCTGGGGAGATGATAGCAAAGCTGACCAGGGAACAGCTGAATAACTGTGAAAATTGGGTTCAAAGCATGAAACTCTCAACCAACCAAGATTCTTTCCTAAAATCAAGGAGATTCCCACTAATGGCAGGCAAAGATCTCGACTGAGATCCTACAGAATAGGAAATAGTCCTATAAATGCTATGTAACGCCTCCATAGAAGAGGAGGAACCTTAATTTCGAGAGAGATAGTATTGTAATACAGTTTTGAGCAGTGAATAGAGGGGAGGGAGCAAGAGCCTCCATTAAAGAGTGGACTAGCCAAGCTCCTAAGTCGGTGAACCACTATATTTTCACTGTGTGTACCCCTCTAATCCCCTCTGTATATCGTTCCAGCATCACACACGAGCCTTGTAGCTCTGATTCATGCTTATCATATGTCACCTGCACTTTTTACTCATCAACGTGGTCATACACCATCAGTTTGGCGTCGTCTATAAGAACGATTGTTCTTGTAACAAATACGCTGATCTTTCAGTGACTGATAGTTTGAACCCGAAACATGAGCAGAAGCCAAACTAATCAACCACAGATGCAAGAACAATAAGAAGCCACCAAAAAATGTCCTAGGGAAAAATCCCCCCATGGTGAATCCCCACGCAAATAATGAGTTGGAGGCTCTTCGTCTAGTTAATCAATGTCTGATACAGAATGAAGAACTATTGAAGCTCTTACAACGCCTTGAGGAGGCACAACCAACCCAAGAAGGCCAGAATAACCCCCCACATAGAGAGCAACAACATCTCGACCGCCTCAGAGAAGTTGGTGAAGAAGAGAAAAATAGTCAGACCTGGGGATAGGATCGTCATCCACCCCCATGGAATGGACGCAACGAAGAGGTGCAAAGTCAAAATGTTAGGGAAGGAAGGAATCATTTTCTCCCCTATCAATAGGAGAGGAGAAAAAATTACTGGGAGCAGCGCTTTAATGGCATCCAGCAAGAGCTCAGCCATATGAAAGAAGCTGTGAAGAACAAGGTCCCAGTTACAATGGATGTTTTGGTACAACAAACAGAGTCGCCATTCAGGGCAAGCGTGTTACATTTTTCCCTCCCCCCAACATTCAGAATGTCGCAGATAGAAGCTTTTGATGGGACAAAGGACCCCATAGATCACCTAAATACTTATAAAAACCAGATGAAGCTCCACGGATACCAGGACCCAGTACACTATAGAGCCTTCGCCATCATGCTAAAAGGGTCAGCCCTGACATGGTTCAATAGGCTCCCCCCAATCTCAATCTCCTCCTTTAAAGAGCTTTCTATATCCTTCGTATCTCACTTCATAGGAGCTCGGATATACCAGAAGTCGAGTTACCATTTATTGAACGTGAAACAAGGACCCCAAGAGAACATTAGGTCTTATGACCAGTGGTTCAACTCGGAGTCACTGAAAGTGGATGTCTCAGATGAGAATTTTGCCATTACAGCATTTATAGCTGGTTTGAGTGTACAATCCAAAGATCTAATGTTCTCTATTTCAAAGAACCCTTAGGCAAACATGGCTGAGGTATTGGCCAAGGCAAAAAAATACATAAACGGTGAAAAAGCCCTTCTCTCAAAAGTGGGAAATTCATCTACGCAAAAAGACAAAGGAAAAGAGGAAAAGAAAAAGGATCGAAGTCCCAGAAGAGAAAGAGGGCGTGATAGGTCTCCAAGAAGGAACATAGATCGCTCCCCCAAAAGGAGGAGAGATGTCAGAGATTGCTTAGGTCCACCACGGCCAGAGCTACAGCCAAGGTACGCACCTCGGCAGCTCCCCCCCTTACCGTAACGATATCTCAGATCTTATACGAGGTGCAGAGTGAGAAGTTTCTAAGGTGGCCACCCCAGATGAAAGTAGACCTAGATAAGAGAGATCCCACAAAGTATTGCCAATACCATAGAGTTCATGGCCACCATACTAATGATTGTATCCAAATGAAGAAAGAGATTGAGTTCCTGATCCAGCGAGGTCAGTTACGCCGTTATGTAGCTCGGGATAACCAAAACTAAGCCCTCCCACCTCCGCCACCTTAGCAGTAAGCATCGAAACTACATTAGCAGCCTATGGGGGAGATTAGAGTGATAGCTGGAGGATTCGCTAGAGGAGGACAATCTAGCTCAACCTGAAAGGCTCACCTGCGAAGAATCAGAGCCGGAGAAGCTCCTAAAGTGTATGCTATGTCCAAGGCTCCACGTCTAGACACAACTATCACTTTCTCAGACTCAGATCTAGAGGGTTGTCAACCCTCCCATGACGATCCCTTGGTGGTAAGGGTTGTGGTAGCCAACAGGACTGGTCATCGGGTTTTGATTGATAATGGAAGCTTAGCATACATCATTTTTGCCTCCGCTTTCGACAAGATGGATATAGGAAGAGAGAAACTTGAACCAGTAAGTGCTCATTTGTTGGTATTTTCAAGAGAAAGGGTGTTGCCCCTAAGATCAATCCAGCTCATCCTAACCTTAGGTGATCCCCCTTGCTAGGCAACAACAATTGTAAGGCTCCTGGTGGTTGATGCACCTTCTGCGTACAACATGCTCCTTGGGAGGCCTTCGCTCAACTCTATGAGGGCTATCCCTTCTGCTTATCACCTCATGGTGAAGTTCCTAATAGAAAACGGAGTTAGAGTGGTCCGAGGAGACTAGCGTGTGGCACGAGAGTGCTACATGACATCTGTGAAGAAGAGGGAGGTTGAGAATATCCAGTTGGATGAACTTGACATGAGAGATGAACTAGAAATTGGACCAACACCATCGGAAGAGCTGGAACTTGTTCAATTAGACAAGGAGCTAGAGCACCTTGTCTACATAGGATCTAACCTAAGCAGAGAAATTAAAGACCTCCTTATCAAATTCCTGAAAAGGAACATGGAAGTTTTTTCCTAGAAGCAAGAAGACATGCAAGGGATTGATCCCTCCGTCATCACTTATAAGCTCAGCGTGAATCCTACTTGCGAACCCATTAAGCAAAAGAGGAGGAGTTTCACTCCAGAATGCCAAAAAGCCATCAATGAGGAAATCAGCAAGTTTCTCCACGCAAAGGCCATCCGGGAAGTAGACTACCCTATTTGACTAGCCAACGTGGTCCTCGTCAAGAAGACAAATGGCAAATGGCGCCTCTGCATCGGCTTTACAAATCTCAATCGTGCATGCCCTAAAGACAGTTTCCCATTACCACACAGGGCACAAGCTTCTCAGCTTCATGGATGCTTTCTCTAGGTACAATCAGATTAGGATGGATCCTAATGACCAAGAGAAGACCTCCTTCATAATTGAGCAAGGGACATACTGCTACCAGGTGATGCGTTTTGGGTTAAAGAACGCTGGAGCCACTTACCAGCGCTTGGTGAATAAGATGTTTCAAAGGCAGATTAGGACTTCCATGGAGGTCTATATTGACGACATGTTGGTTAAGTCATTGAAGGCAGAGCTCCACGTTGGACATTTAGCCGAGTCATTCTAGGTTCTAAGGGAGTACAAAATGAAGCTCAACCTTGCTAAATGTGCCTTCGGGGTATCTGTAGGAAAATTTTTGGGTTTCATAGTTAATAGTAGAGGAATAGAGGCAAACCCAGAGAAGGTGAAGGCAGTGTTGGATATGCCGCCTCCATCCAACACAAGGGAAAAACAACGATTGACCGGGAAAATAGCTGTCTTGAGTCGCTTCGTCTCCAGATCAAGCGACAAGTGTCAGCCCTTCTTTCAGGTTTTAAAGAAGGCTTTTCGATGGGATGCCCGGTGTGAAGAGGCATTCAAAGCGTTGAAAGATTACTTAAGGTCCCTGCCTGTTCTGGTAAGTCCGCTGGAAGGAGAGGTTCTTACTCTTTACTTAGTTGTCTCAAACTTTTCAACCAGCTCAGCGCTAGTAAGGGAGAAAGACAAAGCTCAGCAACCAGTTTATTACTGTAGCAGAGCTCTGAGGGGAGTAGAGGAAAGGTATCCAAAGATGGAAAAACTCATTTTAGGTTTGGTCGCGACTGCCAGAAGGCTTAGGCCCTACTTCCAAGCTCATACTATCGAAGTTCCAATAGATCAGCCAATGAAGCAAGTTCTGCATAAGCCAGAATCTTCGGGGAGGTTGATTAAATAGGCCATTGAACTCAGCGAGTTTGATATCAGGTACAAGCCAAGAACAGCCATTAAGGGGCAAATATTGGTAGATTTCATTGCAGAATTCACAACTGGAATACCTGCAAAGACAACACAGTTGATACCTGACTTCCTCACTTGAAAACTTTCAGTAGATGGAGCTGCCAATGCCCAGGGCAGTGGATCTGGTTTGATTCTGACTTTCCCCGATGAAATAGATGTTGAATATGCACTGAGGTTTAGGTTCAAGGCCTCAACAATGAAGCCGAGTATGAGGCAATTATAGTAGGGCTTAACTTAGCATATTCGATGGAAGCAGAGCAGCTTGAAATCTGTAGTGATTTACTGCTCGTGGTAAAGCAGATAGAAGGAGCAGATGAGGCTAAGGGTGAGAAAATGACCCTTTATCGTAAAAAGGTGCAAGACTTGATCAAAAAATTTGTGCAGGTGAAGATCAGGCATGTCCTCAGAGCTAAAACATCGCGAGCAGACGTCTTAGCATGGTTGGCAACAGCCCCGCAAGAAAATTTGGACAAGTTAATTCCAGTGGAGCATGTAACAGAGCCGTCAGTATGCATTGAAGATGAAGAGGTGCTGCCCGTACAAGCACCACCAAGTTGGATAGACCCCATCATAAAGTATCTTCAGAATGGAACTTTGTTAGGAGATCCCAAAGAAGCCGCAAAGTTAAGAACCAGGTCAACTAGATTTTTTATTTTACAGGAAAATTTGTATAAACGAGAATTTTTGATACCTCTACTCAAATGCGTGGGAGATGAAGATGCTAATTATGTACTAAGGGAAGTCCACCAGGGGATTTGAGGCAATCATATTGGAGCCAGAGCGCTGGCAGGGAAAGCTCTAAGGCAAGGGTACTACTGACCCACTATGCTAAAGGATGCCTCTGATCTGGTTAAAAAGTGTAACATATGTCAGATACACACCAACATCTCTCATTGCCCGTCAGAGCTCCTGACTTCGGTTATAAGCTCGTGGCCCTTCTAGCAATGGGGTTCAGACATTTTTGGCCCTCTTCCCAGCAGTGTAGGACAGTGCAAGTTCGCTATCATCGGAGTAGACTACTTCACCAAATGGGCAGAAGTGGAGCCATTGACAACAATTATCGAACAGAGAGTCCAGAACTTTACCTAGAAATCCATAATCTGTAGGTTTGGTATTCCCAGGGCAATCGTCTCTAACAACGGAAAACAATTTGACAATCCAAAGTTCAAAAACTTCTGTGCCGAGCTTGGAATTAAGAATTACTTCTCAGCTCCAGCCCATCCAAAGTCTAACAGGCAAGCGAAGGTCACCATTAGAACTATAAAAGTGGCTCTAAAAACCAAGCTTGAAGATCTGAAAGGTAAATGGGTGGAATACCTCCCAAAAGTCTTATGGCCCTATAGAACAACCGCTCGGTCAGCAACTCGAGAAACACCGTTTGCCTTGGCTTCCGAAACTGAAGCAGCAGCGCCTGTCAAGGTTGGGCTCCCATCCCACAGGACTGAACTCATAGATGACGAACTCAACGGTGAGTTACTTCTATTGAACCTGGATCTCTTAGAAGAGAAAAGAGAGGCAGCTCTGCATCGTATCCAGAATTACCAGAGAAAGACGGTTAGGTACTACGACAGAAAGATCAGACACAGGAGCTTTAAGGTGGGCGACCTAGTACTTAAAAAATTATTGTTAGCAAGAAAGGACCCCACTCATGGAAAGCTGGGACCCAATTGGGAAGGCCCGTATATCATCTCGTAGGTGATCAGACTAGGGAACTATAAGTTACAAGTGGAGGAAGGAAAAATCCTGCCCCACTCTTGGAATGCAGAACATCTCAAGAAATTCTTTCAGTGAGTCAATTTTTTAATTTGATCATTCTCAATTAAACTGCAAGTCTTTAATTCATCCCGGGTACATTGCATAAAAAGAGCTCTATAGCTCACGATGAACTCTCCAGTTCATAAAAAGAGAGCTCTATAGCTCACGATGAACTCTCCAGTTCATAAAAAGAGAGCTCTATAGATCACGATGAACATTTCAGTTCATTAAAAGAGCTCTATAGCTCAGGATGAACTCTTTGATTCAGAAAAAGAGCTCTATAGCTCAGGATGAACTCTTCAGTTCATAAAAAGAGCTCTATAGGTCACAATGAACACTTCAGTTCATAAAAAGAGCTCTATAGCTCAAGATGAACTATTCAGTTCATAAAAAGAGCTCTATAGCTTAGGATGAACTCTTTGGTTCATAAAAAGAGCTCTATAGCTCACAGCTAACTCTCCCAGTTCACTCAAATGGGCCCAGTAGCCCGAGAATAAAGACATATAACAAGATTCAAAATTACAAGTTCAAGAATCAACAGAAGAATCAGTAACCATCAAATAAGAGCAAAGGCTCATATATCCAGCATCAATACAAAAGCAAAAAGATCACAAGAGATATTCTCAGTTCTTATTCGCCTTTTAGGCGTCTCTTGAGCTCAGTAACTTCCTCCTTCAGGTGGGCATTTTCTTCTCTTAGCTTGTCCCTTTCCTTCTGGGCTTTTGTCAGGAGATTTATAAGCTCCTGCCCAGATGAGGAGAACAGTATTGTGGCCAGGGAGGATCCAGATGAAGAAGAAGAGTTACTTGCAGGGCTACTCTTACGTTTTCTGGAGGAAGTACCAATGACCTCATCCTCATCAGATTCAGAGGGACAGGAATCAGCAGAATTCGGGTAAGAAACAAAGTCTATAGCGGCACTGGCAGCACTGAATAGAAACAAGTTATCTAGTGTCACCAACTCAAAGTAGGGCACAGGCTCAACTTCAATCATCTGATCAATTCGCATCTCCTCCAAAAAATCCAATTCAGGAGGACCTATTAACCAAATCAAATCCTACGATTAGAAAACCACATCAAGAGACCTGAACAAGTACAGGTTGTCGAGATACTTACCTGAATAAGAATAGCTCCTCTAGGATCTGGGAACTTTGCACTCTCTGTAGTGCAGCTCTATGGACCTCCAAGAGTCCCCAGAAACATAAAAGAAGCGATAAGCTCATCCCTCAGGAGGAAAAGGAAGGTCAAACACCAGACGCCACAGCTTGAAGTGCCTCCATCGAAAACAGACAAAGCACGGGACCTCATCTTCTTCGACGTTGAAAAAGTAAAAGAATTCTCCTACAATGGGAAACTTGCCATCACCTCACAAGCGCCAAAATAGAAAGAAACTGATCATGATGGCCCACCCCTTGGGAGGGAGATAATTGCAGGGCTCGTCAGAAGATGGGGCTCGCAAAGCTAGTTTCATGTCAAGAAAGAACTTCTTCTTTATCCTGACTAAATCTGAAGATGACAATAACGAAGGGACTAAGTAACGGGTCTGGCACTCCCACTTAATTTCAAAGGAGCTTCGTTCCCTGAACAGGGGGGAGATTGGGACAGCCATTGAAAGATTCACAGAAAGTAAAGAAGAAATAGAAAAATAGTAAACCCTCAGGAATCAAGAAGAGATTCCGAAGTAGAAGAAGGGTCCAAAACGTTATAACAAAATCATAGAGACAACAAGCTTCAATGCAATCAAAATATGCACAAAGACCAAAGTCGGCAGACCTTTGGGTTTACTAATTAAAGAGGGTGGTTACGCTTTTGAAAGGCAGTTGGGGAAGCAAAAACAAAAAACAAAAAAAAAGGGGGAAAAATAGGAGAGAGCTCTGCTCGGGTGTCCAAGAATCCAGCCCCAGTAGTCTCAGCATTTCCTTGATACTCCTCGTCCATCTCAAGCAGTAACAGCCCTTGACTGTCCAGCCGAAGTTCAGTACAATAAGTTGTAATTTAACTTGAGAGATCAACTTTGGGTCCACAATAGAACTCGACAATCCTAGAAGACTCTCTGAGATCCCAAACATTCAGGCATTTGTGAGCTAAGTGTTGCTCGTGTGGCTGCATGGACCTTTCACGGCAACTCACTAATTTCAGATGACTGAGAGTTAAGCTCAGCTCATATGGCTACATGGACCTTCCAAGGCAGCTCCCTACTTCTCAAACAAAATCTAAGTCTCTACTGCATCAAATCTATCACCCTACACGAAGGATTCTAGCTGACCTCAACATCAAGTTGCACATTATCTTCGACCAAGCACAAGTATAGCAATTTCCTAAAGTCAGACCTCAATTCTGTTCTTCTGAAGGGAGCTTAGGGAGCCAGTAGGTTCGCAAGTTCAAACGGATTTGCTTTCAGAAGAACTCAATTCCCCTCAAAGCAAATGGGGGGCAAGGAAAGGATATAAAGTAAAAACAGCACAACTCAAAAGCAAAATTAACAAGTACAAATATAATAAAGAGGAGCTGTGAATTAATTGTGCTATTCAAAAATAGAAAAGTGTTACATTACATCACAGTTATAAATTTTTCTCAATCCTAAGTTTCTAAAGAGATAGTAGGTGAAGGGTCCTACAATGCAATTACTGTAGCTTCAGTAGTAGGAACGGAAGAAGAGCTCGATAACTCAATAGGCGACCCTTCTGGCAAGGTAGCAGTTGAAATCTTAGAGGGGCCAGGAACAGGCAAGGAGGCTGGGGCCTCAATCTCAGTCAGAGCTCTTGCTACTAGATCAGCAGAAAAGGAAGTATTAACAGGAATAGTTGGAGTAGTGGATATTTCAGCACCTTCCAGAGCCCTATCAGAAGTAGCAGGAGCCAAGGTATTGTCATCGCCCTCTGAATCAGTCTCCTCCAACTCCTCCTCAGTGGGGATAGCAAAGTTAAAGTCGAGGTCTAGATAGGCCTTCTCTATTTTGCGCTGAAAGGCCAGCCATCCAGAGGCCCACTTGGTGGTCACATCATCCTTCAGGTTGGCTATTATGTCATCCCTCTTCGTGACAATTGTCTTTTGCACCTTAAGCTCACTACATAAGGTCTCGTTCACCTCAGCCAGGATGACATACTACTTTTTAAGGCCCTCGAGGGAACTTCGAGCATCAAAGGCTTATTGGCTAGCTTTAGTCCAGACATTAGTTTTGAGTAGCAGCTCTTCCCTGGTCATCTTCAGCTCATCCCTGGCCTTCTTCTCTCTTTCCTAAGCCCTATATTTGGCTGCTTGAAAACCTTCGAGGTCAGAGGCCTGCTTCTCCATTTACTCCTTGAGCTCTTGCACTTGAGCTCTGAGGTTCTCGTTGTCAAAGGTCAGCTCAGCGAACTTAAACTCATATGTCTTCAATGCTTTAGTAGAGTCCTCCAAAGATCGGACCCTGCCCATCAAGTTCTTCAAATGGAGAGCCATCTAGGGGCAGAAAAGAAAACAAGGACAGATCAACACAAGTCAATCAAACCGAGCTAAGTGGGAGACTAAGTGCTTACAGTGGCTGATCCTTGGATAGCTGAACAAAAAGAGGCCTTAGGGGACATGGTGGAGGCCCTCTGAATATCAAATTTAGGAACAATGGATGAAATGGCCCCAGTAGCCAACTCAGCGTTGTCAAAAAAGGAGTCTTTATCAGTCCCCGGTCCTCCCTCTTTTCGACTTTGGGGCTCTAGAAAGGCAGCTGGGATGGCTGTTCAGTTGGTCCAGAAGGAGTGGGGTTTGGCTAAATTCCAATAATCAGCCCCAAGGCTCCCTCAACCTCAAAAGAGGTAGGGGAAGCCAACCTTGGCTCAAAAGCCTTTTTGGGAACAAGCTGGGCCCCTTGAAGAAGGGAGGTTGTCGGGGATTGAGATGAGCGAGTTTGTCCCTTTTTGCTTAAGGTAGGAGAAGAAGGCACTCCCAGCTTTTGCACCTTAGCCCTGTCAACAAGGCTGCCTGCAGAGCTGGTCTCAGCCTTTCATTTGTTACTCTTCCTATTCTTCTTCAATAGGTCAACCTTAGCCTGGAGTTCCACAGGAGTAGATTTCATTATGGATGGACTTTGAAGATCTGAACCAAGCTAGTTAAATAGAAAAGAGGAAAAAGATGGGGAGGCAAGGAAACTAATTCAGAAAGAGTTACCTTCTACGTCTTCAGGTCTAACAACGGAAATGGGGAACAGAGCTTCTATCGATACCTTAGGAGGACTAAATCCCTATGTTACTAGAACCCAGGGCTTGAGGAGCTCGGAGTATTTCTCTGGATTACACTTTTCCAGCTTTCGCTTCACTTTCTCGTCCTTGGCACTAAGCTCGGGTCGAATGCCTGAAAAATAATACAAGGAGAATGAAGGTCAAAAAGGCAACTCAATAATTTTCAAACCAGAACTCAGTCAGTTCGAGCAAGGACTCACCTAAGTTATCGGGGGTGGACCAAGCTCTAGGGATACCAAGAGTGTCAGTCCTATCAGCAGGGTTATACTCCCAGTTGGTGACCCCAATGAAAAAGAATTGTTTCTTCCAACCCTTATGGGAGCTCAGGAGGTGAGTAATGATCTACCTAGCCATGGTTCACTTGGAGATATACAAGAAACCCTTAGTTGAGGTGAGCTTGACATTGAAAAGATTCACAAGCAAGGAAAGGCTAGGAACCCCGAGCTCATGTTTCTTAAATAAAACTAGAAAACCGACCAGAATACCCCATAAATTAGGGAAGAGTTGAGCAGGGCAGACGTTGAAGTGTTGCAAAACACTCTTGATGAAGGGGTGCATGGGGAAGCGAAGGCCATTCTCAAAAGCGACCATGAAGAAACAAACTTTCTTATGAACTTGGGCAACATATGGGGTGTATTTATCTAGACACCAGGAGAAAAATCGTAACGACCACTGAAGATTTTCATAAGAGAAGGGTCAACCTTACTAGATCCTACGAGCTCAGTATGCCTAAAGGCAGCCCCGGTGCCTGTTGCGTTGTTAGAGACTCCTACCCCACTCACCTTGCCCTTACCTTTGTTAGGATTAGGGGACACAGAAGAAGACGATGGGGGAGATTCCTCAGTATTCTCCTCGGCGTGAACAGCATCAACACCGGGGAAATTGTCGATTTTCTCGCCCACATCCCCTAAATCAGTGTCCTCTTCGGCAAACTTTTCTCCCAAGAGAGAAGTAGCGAGTAGCTCTGGAAAGGATAGACATGATTGGATAGGAGAAAGGTAAATTGAAAGAACGGTAGATGTGAGGGATACTAGTAAGGCACTCCCAGATAACCCTAGGGTCAACACAATAGCTTCCAACAGTGAGAATTCGCACGATAGGGCCCCAATCCACGAAGTGGGAAAGAGAAGACTAGCAGCAGTTTCAGTTCTAGAGATAAAAGAATCGAAAATCCCAGAAATGCAATGACCACCTCAAACTCGAGAGATCCAAGACGAGAAAAGGTGAAAGAGGGGGCAAAAGAGGCGTACCTAGCTAGAAAAGAGCAACAGCTTAGAGCAAAATTGAAGAAAGAGGGCAATGCGAGTCTTCAAATTGAACCCAGGAAACTTGATCTTGAGTAAAGAATCGGAGAGCTTTAAACCAGAAAGCCAAGAGACCGCAAGAAGGGAAAGACAGCAAAGAAACCAAACAGTGGAAAATGACGGTTCTAATAGAGTATTTAAAGCTTAAGAGACGTGGGTTGAAGTGTGTGCAGGAACCGAGGAGGCCATGATTGCTGAAAATCATAAAAAAGGCATCTATCACATGCAAGCCAAGGAAAGCCACGTGCAAGCCCAGCTTGGCTTTAAAACAGCTCAACCCCTGCCCAAGCTCGCTTGAACTAGGGGCTAGGGGGCAACTAATGATACCTCAAATAAGTTATAAGAGGGAGTTTAGGAAACGAGGTCAGGTCAGGAGGTCTGGTAGGATACAAGGAGCTCATAAATCCAGAGCCAGAGCTCCCTCTAGGGAGATGATAGCGGAGCTAACCAGGGAACAACTGGATAACTGCAAAAATTGGGTTCAAAGCATGAAACTCTCAACCAACCAAGATTCTTTCCTAAAATTAAGGAGAGTCCCACTAATGGCAGGCGAAGATCTCGAGTGAGATCCTAAAGAATAGGAAATAGTCCTATAAATGATATGTAACGCCTCCATAGAAGAGGAGGAACCCTACTTTTGAGAGACAGTATTGTAATACATTTTTGAGTAGTGAATAGTGGGGAGGGAGCAAGAGCCTCCATTAAAGAGTGGACTAGCCGAGCTCTTGAGCCGGTGAACCACTATATTTTCACTGTGTGTACCCCTCTAATCCCCTCTGCATATCGTTCCAGCATCACACACGAGTCTTGTAGCTCTGATTCACGCTTATCATACGTCACCTGCACTTTTTGCTCATCAACGTGGTCATACACCATCACCTTGAAACCACCTTTAAACCCACATCTACCGAGCCTACTTCGATCAAGCCGAGTCTAATCGAGAGCTTTTGAACAAGTCGAGCTACAAGAGGATAAGGATCCCGCCGAAGAATTTGAATCCATAACAGATCTTCTTTGGAGTAAACATGCTACCAAGAAGAGGAGTGTCCAGGTTGATCCATATACTCTTACAAAAGGGAACTCGAGAAGGTCGATGGGGTCCTAATAGGTAGCCTCGGCTTAAGGCCCGAGGTTAGGAGATTCTTGCTAATGATTCGATCATTGAAGTCGTGGATGTGGTCGTTGGTGTTCTTATGATAGTAATCATTTTTCCTGACCTCNACGGTTCTAATAGAGTATTTAAAGCTTAAGAGACGTGGGTTGAAGTGTGTGCAGGAACCGAGGAGGCCATGATTGCTGAAAATCATAAAAAAGGCATCTATCACATGCAAGCCAAGGAAAGCCACGTGCAAGCCCAGCTTGGCTTTAAAACAGCTCAACCCCTGCCCAAGCTCGCTTGAACTAGGGGCTAGGGGGCAACTAATGATACCTCAAATAAGTTATAAGAGGGAGTTTAGGAAACGAGGTCAGGTCAGGAGGTCTGGTAGGATACAAGGAGCTCATAAATCCAGAGCCAGAGCTCCCTCTAGGGAGATGATAGCGGAGCTAACCAGGGAACAACTGGATAACTGCAAAAATTGGGTTCAAAGCATGAAACTCTCAACCAACCAAGATTCTTTCCTAAAATTAAGGAGAGTCCCACTAATGGCAGGCGAAGATCTCGAGTGAGATCCTAAAGAATAGGAAATAGTCCTATAAATGATATGTAACGCCTCCATAGAAGAGGAGGAACCCTACTTTTGAGAGACAGTATTGTAATACATTTTTGAGTAGTGAATAGTGGGGAGGGAGCAAGAGCCTCCATTAAAGAGTGGACTAGCCGAGCTCTTGAGCCGGTGAACCACTATATTTTCACTGTGTGTACCCCTCTAATCCCCTCTGCATATCGTTCCAGCATCACACACGAGTCTTGTAGCTCTGATTCACGCTTATCATACGTCACCTGCACTTTTTGCTCATCAACGTGGTCATACACCATCACCTTGAAACCACCTTTAAACCCACATCTACCGAGCCTACTTCGATCAAGCCGAGTCTAATCGAGAGCTTTTGAACAAGTCGAGCTACAAGAGGATAAGGATCCCGCCGAAGAATTTGAATCCATAACAGATCTTCTTTGGAGTAAACATGCTACCAAGAAGAGGAGTGTCCAGGTTGATCCATATACTCTTACAAAAGGGAACTCGAGAAGGTCGATGGGGTCCTAATAGGTAGCCTCGGCTTAAGGCCCGAGGTTAGGAGATTCTTGCTAATGATTCGATCATTGAAGTCGTGGATGTGGTCGTTGGTGTTCTTATGATAGTAATCATTTTTCCTGACCTCCAAAACTTTGAAATATTTGTAAGGACCCATGTAATTATTGTAATGTGTATTAGATTATTATAATATATTCCATAAATAGATATGAATTAATAATAGGTAATGTGGGTGTCTTAGACTTTGGAAATATTCTGAATATTAGATGCATCTTGGAGAGGATTTGCTTAGAAACCAAGGAGACACTACTTTAGTACTGTAATCATAACTTGTTATTCTGATATTTTATTGATCTAATTTTTGGAGAGTAAAAACTAGATTTCAAGGGTTACCAAAATATATTTCATAAATTGACTTATAACTTAAGTCAAAATCGCAATGGAATACTTTTATTTAAGGACATTTTTGTAATTTTCTTTTTCCAGTATTTTTTTAATTTTCAAATAACATTTACACGGAAAAAAATATGCATGAACATGCAATAACAAAGGAAAAGATAAAGCAATTACCATAAATCTTAAAAGAAATGTCATACTAGACATAATATTATTTTATTTTATTTTTTTGGATTTTCGATTTCTATTGTTTTGTGTTTTTCTTACAATAAAATAAATCAAAAATAAAAAAGTAAAAATATATACAAATGACTTAGTCCCTAATATATGAAGTTTCTTTAATGCTCCTAGGGCTAAGTTCCTCAAGAACTTAATCAAGTGCACAAACTCCAACTAAAATTATTACAATAAACAGTCAAGGTGCCATGAGAAATCTCGTAGTCAAAGAGCATATGCTTTAATGAAAGCAATTGCATGCAACAACTTCTTGTTGCAATGTAATCCTCGACAATGAAAAGGGATATGGAATTATGTTTGTTACTTTTCCAAGATACTACGTTGTTTCCAATGTATGAACACCCATCGAAAGTGTTCTTATGGTCATGTACATTCTACACCCAATCGGCATACTAATAGTCAGCAATCTCAACATTTGCCTCGAGAAAACCCTTCTTTCAAAACATAAGTAGATTATTTTTTCATAGCATTCTCTTGGAACTTGTTTTAACCCATAGAGTTCCTTCTTAAGTTTAAACACAAGACTAGGATGATGTGGATCTTCAAAACCTTTTGGTTGTTCCACATAGACCTCTTGTTGAATGAAACAATTTTAAAATGTACTTTTTCACGTCCATTTGATATTAAATGAATTTCAAGTGACAAGCTATCAAAAAAAGTAATCTCACAAATTTTAGCCTAGCTACCTATACAAATGTCTCATCAAAGTTTATTCCCTCAATTTGGGTGTACCCTTGTGTAACCAACCTAGCCTTGTTTCTAACAATTACACCATTTTCATTGGATTTATTTTTGAAAACCCACTTTGTGTGAACTGATTTAGGTCTTCTTGCATGGCTACAAGCCAATTGTCATTTCCAAGAGCCTTGCGCACATTCTTAGGTTCTAAGGAGGAGACATAGCAATTGTGATCCAAAGGAGATTCTTTCATCATTTTAGGAGTCAAATTTGCCTAGATTCTCCCTATCCCTCAAGATGTAGCACTTACTCCCAAAAACTCAATAATACTTCACATTAGGTTATTTGCATTTCCAAATCTCAGAGAGGGTTTGACAAGTGCCTGTTCTAAGGTGGACTCTATTGCCAATGTAACATTTAGTGTTCGCAATAGAGACATGGAATATCGCCTGAACCCCCAATAAATTTGGCGGTAACGCTAACTGGTAAGCAACTGCATCAACCATCTCGAGTACCTCGAAAGATCCAATATACCGCGGCAATAGCTATTACCACTTTTCGAACCTGACCACTCCTCTCTTAGGCACCACCTTCAAGAAGACGTGATCTCCAACCCCAAACTCTAGAGGTCGCCACCATCTGTCGGAGAAGCTCTTCTATCAACTTTGTGTCGTAAGAAGACACTTTTGTATTAAGTCCACCTTCTCTGAGGTGTCCTTAACCAAGTACGGACCCGTAGAAGGTCTCTCTTCAACCTCTGTCCAATAAATCGGAGAACGACAAGACCTCCCATAAAACCCCTCATAGGGTGTCATCTGTGTGTTCGCCTGATAACTATTGTTGTAGGAAAACTCTAGTAAGGGTAAATTCACTTTTCAACTACCCTTGAGATCAAGGACGCATGCCCATAGCATATCCTCTAAAGTCTAGATGGTCCTCTCTGACTGATTGTCCATCTAGGGATGAAAAATTACGCTCATCATCAACTGTGTCCCCATAGCCCATTGAAAACTCTCCCAAAAATGGGTCGTGAATCTGGGATCTCGATCCAATACTATAGATAGGGCCACCCCATGTAACCAAACTATCTCCCAAATGTATAGCTTGCAGAATCCCTCCATTGTGAAGGTCATCCGTATTGCCAAAAAGTGTGTCGGTTTCATAAGCCGGTCCACTATCACTCACACCGCGTCATCCCCCCGCGATGTTCGTGGCAAATAGGTCACAAAATCCATCGTGACGTGCTCCCACTTCCACTCAGCCACCTCCAAAGGGCTGGAGCAACCCTGTTGGTCTCTAGTGCTTTGCCTTGACCTGCTGACAAGTGAGACATCGATTAATGAAATCTTTGACAAGCCTCTTCATCCCACTCCAATAGTATTGGCGATAAAGATCATGATACATCTTCATGCCACCTAGACGCACAACAAAACGGAAGTAATGGAACTCCTTAAGGATCTTCTCTCTCAGATCCGCAGTCTAGAAAACCACAACTCTTCCCCTAAACCGAAGACTACCATCTATGTGAATGGCCCAACTCTCATCACCTGTACCCGGTCCTTGATAGACAATATCTCTGTCTCTTGCTCCTGAGACTCGATCACCCTACTTAATAGGGAAGGCATAGCCACCAAACTCCCAAAAGTGCCTTGACCTGGATCCATGTAATGTAGCCTGAACTGCCCCATAGTCTTGAGCATTTGCCATTCCTAGAAAGTCACACTAGCTAATACTCCCGGTGACTTCTAACTAAGTGCATCAACCCCCATGATTGTCTGACCGGGATGTTAATGCAAATTAAAGTCATAATCCTCCAAATACTCCATCCACATGCGCTGCCTCATATTGAGGTCCCAATTAGTGAAGTTGTACTTTAGAATTTTATGGTCTAAAAACACCTTGAACTGCTCACTATATAGTTGCGCCAAGCCTTCAAGGTAAAGACAATGGACGCCAACTCCATGTCGTGCGTGGGGTAATTCTGCTCGTGGCTCTTTAACTGTCGAGAACTGTAAGCTACCACCCTTCTAGACTGCATCAAAACACACCCAAGTTCATCCTTGGAGGCATCACAATACACTGTGTACCTCTGTCCCCTCTCTAGAACTGTCAAATCGGAGCTGAATTAAGCTTCCTCCTCAACTCTTAGAATGCCTTCTCCCTAGAATCATTCCACTCAAACTTGATCTCCTTCCGGGTCAATCTAATCATAAGTGTAGCTAGTCGAGAGAAGTCCTCAATGAACCTTTTTAATACCCACGCCAATCCCAAGAAACTACGTTTCTTGAAGACTGACTTTGGTCTCTCTTAACTCATGACTACCTCAACCTTCTCTGGGTCCACAGAAACACTAGAAGCTAACACCATGTGACCACGACAACCTGGCGTACAACTGATAGTCCCTCAAGGTCTAGAGAACAACCCTCAAGTGACCACGACAATCTAATATAAGTAGGGTTGGAACACCCTATGCAAGAGATCCATGAATGTCGCCAGTGCATTCATCAACCCAAAAGGCATCACAGTGAACTTGAAATGCCCATACCGCATCCTAAACGTCGCCTTAGGGATATCTACCTCCCTAATCCTCAACTGATGGTAACCTGTGCGAAGGTCTATCTTGGAGTAGACCCACGCCCCTCTCAGCTGGTAAAACAAGTCAACAATCCTTGGCAAATGATATCTATTCTTGATGGTAACCTGATTCAACTAGCGGTAATCTATACATAGTCGAAGGGTCTTATCCTTCTTCTTGGAAAATAACACTGGAGCACCCTAATATGAGGTACTCAGTCTAATGAAACCCTTATCCATCAATTCTTGCAATTAAACCTTGAGTTCTTAAAACTCTACATTTGTCATTCTATGCAGAGTCATAGAAATGGGCGATGTACTGGGGTGAAGCTAAATGGTGAAGTCTACATCCCTATATGGAGGTAATCCCAGTAATTCGTCTAAAAAAACATCCTTATACTCATAAACCACCCAAAGTAGACCCAAATCCTATCTAGCCTTGTCCTTTAGGATTGTGCTTGCTAGCCAACCCATTAACTGCTCGTGCCATCGTGAGTCATACACGACTTGGGGTAAAGCACCGCACATCTTCCCTTGAAACTTGAAACAAACACCTTCTGGTTTACAAGCAGTGATCATTTTCCTATCATAATCAATGACGACTCAGTGCACCACCAACCAGTCCATCCCAAGGATGACATCACACTCTGACATGTCCATAACCCTAAGGCCCACGATGATTAGAATCCCTGATATCTCTAGCTCACACCCCTGACATATCTGATCAATGCATATCCTAGCTCCTAGGGGAGAACTCATATGCAATGAATTTTCCAAGGTCTCAACCTCTAAACAAAAATTCCTCACACATGATGCAAAAATAAATAAATGCGATTCACTATAATCAAATAATATCCTTGCCCATAAATGAGAGAGTAGAAATGTACCCTGAATAACTGAATGATTCACTGGCTAAGTCTGAGGTTTGATGGCGTAGACTAGCCCTTGGGTCCCCAAAGTCCTGGCTTGTAAGCCCTGTCCTCGGCCTCAGCCCATGTCCTAGCCTATCTGGCCTGATTGCAGAGTCCTCGCTCGTGAAGTAGCAGGGACCTATGTAGCACCCTAGAACTGAAATTTGTTTTCTTTGCCCATGGTGGAATAGGGAGGAATGAAAAACGTATGTGGATTCCCCACCGATGACTAGGATTGAGATGCCCCATAGCTTTGGGATCCCTTCCTCTGAGGATAATCCCGTTTCATTTGATCCGGTTGGTGGCAACTGAAACATGTCTGGTATCCTGCCTGGTAAGAAGGCATGTAGTTTCTCCCGCCTTGGGAGGATTGACCTTGGCCTTGACCTTGATAGTCGCAGCCCTGTCCTTGAAACCTCTGTGGGGTGGAAATCTTTTGCTTCTTCCCCAAACTAGAAGAAGGGGATTAGCCCTCCTTCTTCTTGTCCTTAGCACCCACCTCTCGGATGCTCCTTGCGTCATTGACCTTTCTCTCAAAAGTCATAGTTGTCTCGACCATTGAGTCTACATTATGTAGTCGATGGCCCACAATCTTTTCTCGAATGTGCCACCCACTAGTAAACATTATATCATGAAGCATCATGTTTCTTCCTTTTCTGACACCCAAGGTTATGTTCTCTAACCCTTGTGTCTATTTTCTATTTACATTTAATCATGCATATTCTTCGCATAACACATAACATGTATAATTTAAAGCATATAACATGCAATGCACAATGGATGCAGTAGCCTAGACCCATTCCCCGCAAGCCCTAGGTAAATCAAAAACCTAAGCTTTGATACCAAGCTATGATACCCCTAAAATTGGGGGTCATTTGTCAACCCGTTGATCACCCATCAACCCATGAAAATACCCATGAATGCTGCCTAATGCAACACTCCGGCACTACATCCCCTTTACCGAAATCACAACAACATAGTTTGGGCAAAGTCTCCCTTGTATGGGGCACTCTCAAACACATAACATGTATACCATTCAATCACATAACCTATCCAATGTCCAATATATATCAATTTACTTTCATTTATTGTCCATTTATATCATTTGAACAAAAGAATCCAAGACCTGAAGGCATAGCAAAAGCATTTTAAATTTTGAGATTTGAACAAAACCTACCGGTAGAAGAACTCTGAGTTCTACCAGTAGAAAAAGCCTACTGAAAAAGTTCTACCAGTAGGAATATCAACGTTCTACCAGTAGGAAAACTCACTGGGAATGTTTTATCGGCAAAATACGACATTTTACAGGTAGAATATGCCTATTGGAAATGTTCTACCAGTAGAAGAACTCGTCGTTCTATCGGTAGGTCTTCCTAGTTTTCNTGGTATCCTGCCTGGTAAGAAGGCATGTAGTTTCTCCCGCCTTGGGAGGATTGACCTTGGCCTTGACCTTGATAGTCGCAGCCCTGTCCTTGAAACCTCTGTGGGGTGGAAATCTTTTGCTTCTTCCCCAAACTAGAAGAAGGGGATTAGCCCTCCTTCTTCTTGTCCTTAGCACCCACCTCTCGGATGCTCCTTGCGTCATTGACCTTTCTCTCAAAAGTCATAGTTGTCTCGACCATTGAGTCTACATTATGTAGTCGATGGCCCACAATCTTTTCTCGAATGTGCCACCCACTAGTAAACATTATATCATGAAGCATCATGTTTCTTCCTTTTCTGACACCCAAGGTTATGTTCTCTAACCCTTGTGTCTATTTTCTATTTACATTTAATCATGCATATTCTTCGCATAACACATAACATGTATAATTTAAAGCATATAACATGCAATGCACAATGGATGCAGTAGCCTAGACCCATTCCCCGCAAGCCCTAGGTAAATCAAAAACCTAAGCTTTGATACCAAGCTATGATACCCCTAAAATTGGGGGTCATTTGTCAACCCGTTGATCACCCATCAACCCATGAAAATACCCATGAATGCTGCCTAATGCAACACTCCGGCACTACATCCCCTTTACCGAAATCACAACAACATAGTTTGGGCAAAGTCTCCCTTGTATGGGGCACTCTCAAACACATAACATGTATACCATTCAATCACATAACCTATCCAATGTCCAATATATATCAATTTACTTTCATTTATTGTCCATTTATATCATTTGAACAAAAGAATCCAAGACCTGAAGGCATAGCAAAAGCATTTTAAATTTTGAGATTTGAACAAAACCTACCGGTAGAAGAACTCTGAGTTCTACCAGTAGAAAAAGCCTACTGAAAAAGTTCTACCAGTAGGAATATCAACGTTCTACCAGTAGGAAAACTCACTGGGAATGTTTTATCGGCAAAATACGACATTTTACAGGTAGAATATGCCTATTGGAAATGTTCTACCAGTAGAAGAACTCGTCGTTCTATCGGTAGGTCTTCCTAGTTTTCCCTCGATTCCATCATTTTTCAATTCCAATTCATTCTAACCTTATACAACATCAAACCAAACTCATATAACATGCAATTTTACATAAAACGTAGTCCATATGAGTTCAATTACAATCCCTTACATCCATTACATACCCAAAAACTAAATAATATATCAGTTTTACAAAACATGATTTAAAAGCCACATTTTGGCTTTTCTTCATCAATGAGGACCCGAATGAGAGCTGTCCCCCGGCGCATGTCTCACACCTAAAATATTGTCCCCATAAAGGGTGAGTCACGCTCAATAGGGTATCTCCTAAAGAGGCTAATCCCCAACCTAGATGAATATGAAATGTTCACATGCAATTCACAAGCAACAATCACTCCATTCAAGAACATGTTATTCAATAATGGAATCATCTATGTCATGTCATGATATGAGATGAGACTTACAAATGTACTCAACCCGAGGCTTTACTGGCACCCATAACCTATGCAATGCCATGTGTTTGAATCTGGGCATTCTAAACCCTGGCCAGTGATGTTACACATCCAATGACCTTTTTAAAATAAACCATGTGTCTTTGTTGGGTATCAAATTTCATAATCTCACCTCCGATTTCGTACACTATTACACTTTTTTGGACTTGCATCAACGAAAGTCTATAAACCAGTAACCGGGTCTTGCACCCGAGGGAGAATCTAGCTCTGCTTGTTATATCCGACATAAGTTTTTTATGCAACCGTACAACTCAGGTAGACCTAGGTCCAACCTTCCTAAGTCCACTTATTAACCACCAAGAATGGTGTTTGATGCAACAACATGCACACACACCCACACTCATGTCAATGCCCACAAATGCAATATTTTCCATGTTTATGCAAATGTAAATGTACAATTGCAATTCTCAACTATGTTAAATATGTCATGACCACAATATGAGCAATTCCAATATCCAATCAACATACTCTATGGTCAATTACATCATAAGCATATAACCAATATTAATAACCTCAATGTCAATATATTATAATGCATATACCAACATTTTCCAACATCAAATAATCACATTTCTCAAGAATCACAAACAAGTAATTTCTACATGCCCAATTCATGCTAGAATTTATTTTAACCATTCTTAATACTCATTTCCCACATTTCAAATACCATAGGTAAGTGCTATACGTGAGATTACATCTCTAACACCCTATCCATTCAATATAACAACCCTATGTTAGAAATAAACCTAGTTAGGAAATGAACCATACCTCTTGAAGCGTAATACAAGTTGTAGAAAAGCTCCCAAGACCCAAATCATGCTTTAGACCTTGATTTCCAAAATTCCCGTCTTTGAAACTTTTATGAAATCCACAATTTTTGGTATGCAGTCATAGCCCTCATCGCGTAGATCAACTTTGCTTTTTGGCCCAAGTCGAATCAATGAACGTAGAGTCGTAGATCGTAGACAGAAGTTGAAGAACTCTCTATTTTCCCTTTCTTCCCTCTCCAACGAAACCCAGTTGAGATTTGGGGAATAAATCTGATTTTTCTTCCCCTTTTATACTCTCCAAACACTTGGCCCTCGTTGCACCACACGTTCATCTTTCCCGGGTCCGATTTTGTCCTGAATCAATTAAATTTTGTCCCGAATCAAGTACAAAATATTTTTATTTGAACTAGATTTAAATTATTTTCTAATTTTCGAAATTTAATTCTCATTCTTGTTTATCTAGGTCACGCAACACTCGATCGTCTCGTAAAACACAAAAAATTCGACAATTTCGAAATTCAACAAAATTTGACTGGGTAACTAGATTTCGCGAAACGAATCCAATGGTGAGGTCTGTTTTCTTATTCGAGTTCTTGAAAATTTTGGGTTTTCAACTCGTATCGTAGTGGTAACTTACCATTTTTCCCTTTTTCATAAAAATCCAAATTTACCCGAGTTTTACATCATCACATAATTGACTAATACTCATGAGGTTAACTTTTAACCCTTCCACATATGGGACATTATCTAAATTTGGCGTGCCCAATGATTAAATGAAAATTTTTACAACAACCTTAGAGACACTCCATCCCCAAATGTGACCTTCCTACCACTATACTTCTCCTATACGCAAAAATGAGACTTCTCTCCAATCATGTGCCCAAAGCACCCATTATCAAGATACCATTTATTTCCCATTTGGGCTTTCAAGGTAGGGTACACTACAAAACACAACTCATGACTCGATAATGTAGACATATTCAACTAGGTATGTAAGCAAAAACCAAATATGCCTACAAGTGGCTAAAACAACCTTTTAGGACAACCACACTCTGATAATAATTATTGTGAGGGATATTATGTGGATCTTCCTTTATGATTAAACACATGGGTTTCTAGACACTATTTAGTGGCGGTGAATAGATTAATTAAAATTAAGATTCAACAAACATTAATTTTAACATAATTTTACCAATATTACCTCTTCTCACAATGATTTAGCAATTTAGTGTGAGAACCCCTTTTCTATCACAACAACCCTTTATACCCATCAAGATTGGTGTATTAATTATATCAATTTCAATGCTCAATATTCAATCTCTCTTGATGATCTCAACCCAATGTCAACGAAACAACTATGTATGATGTGAATATTCAATCAATCAATCAATTTATCAAACACAATGCTCATGTGTGCTCAAATTGTAAGTGTATATGTAAAAATGCTAAAGAGCACAAGCAATTTGTTAATACAGAAACCCTCATGAAAAAACCACGGGGAACATCTCTAGGGTTCACCAACGCCTAATCCACTTAAAGCTAGTTTACAAATACTCGAGACTAATACCTCAACTAATCCTATACCTCAATCAGTACTATAGTTAGATGCTCATTTCCTTTAGAAAACCTCTCTGTCAAGAGTATTTCTTCATTGTTATGAATAGCTTCACTTGGACTCGATGGTTCCTTTAGGCCTCGAGCAACCTTCTCATCCAAGATCCTTGGTATGCACACTTTTAATGGGTTTGATTTAACCAAGTAAGTTATTCTTTTCCAATGTGTGAGATTAGATATGAGTCACAAGATCGTAGCCTTTAGATTTTAGAGATCTAGGGTTGTGGTGAAGCCTTAACATATAAGATATACTAATTTCTCTCTAAAAGCTATTACAAGAGACCCTAGGTTATAAAGGTATCACTCTCTTTATAGGCTAGGAATAAAGTTTGTCTTGTAGTCCAAGAAAAACATAAATTCGAGAGCAACCACTTAAGTTGTGGAAGGGTGGTCAGAGGAAAGTGGTCACTAGAATGAAATTTGGAATCAAACAAGAACTGTAGAAGAGGGACCGCTTAAGCGGCCGGAAAGCAACCCAGAGGGCAATCCTCTATGCCACAT
The DNA here is from genome assembly GCA_963454935.2 of Ilex paraguariensis. Taxonomy (NCBI): domain Eukaryota; kingdom Viridiplantae; phylum Streptophyta; class Magnoliopsida; order Aquifoliales; family Aquifoliaceae; genus Ilex; species Ilex paraguariensis. The sequence goes on from CAUOFW020009946.1 coordinate 1,306,919, forward strand.
GTTTTGTGACACCCCTAAGACTGGGGGTCCTTTGTCAACCCGTTGATCACCCATCAACCTGCAGAAGTATCCATATATACCGTATAACTTGACACCACGTCATAACATCTCCTTCATCAAGATCATAAACAATACAGAGTTTAGGCAGAGTCTCTCTTGTACCGGACACTCCCAAATGCATAACATGTATCCATTTCAATCACTTGATCATTCCAAGGTCCAATATACATCAATTTGTCCTTAATATTACACAATTTACATCCTTTGAACAAAATGACTCAAGGCCAAAAAGCATGGCAAAGTTATTTTAAATTTTTGAAAATTTTGGAGGTGCTACCAGTAGCTGAGCCCTTTGCCAACAAGCGCCCAGTACAAATTTTTGGAGGAGCTACTTGTAGCTCGTGTACCTGTTACTAGTAGCTGAGTCCTCTAGAATTTTGCTACCAGAAGCTCAAGACTTGTTACCAGTTCAATCTATTTTTAATGTCAACTCATGCAATCTTATACAACATTCACCCAAACTCATATAACATCAAATTATACTCAAAATATAGTCCATAAAGGTTCATTACACAACCCTTTAAACAATATTACATGTCCAAAAACTCATTACACAATTGTTTTACAAAAATATAATTCAAAGCCACAACTCGGCTTTCTTCATCAACGAGGGCCCAAATGAGAACCGTCTACGGGCACTTGTCCCACACCTTAAATGTTGTTCCCATAAAGGGTGATCCACGCTCAATAGGGTATCTCCTAAAGAGACTACTTCCCAACAAAGATGCATATGAAATATTCACATGCAATTCAACAATCAAACAAGCATTCACCAAGAACATACAACTTCAATATATTCAATAACATGTTATGAGGTACACTCACACATGCAACACAACTCGAGCCTTCACCGACTACCATAACATATGCAATGCCAGACGTATGAATCCGGGTATTCTAAGCCCCTGTCATTGATGTTACACATCCAATGACCATTTATAAATCATAGGTCTTTCTTAGGGCGGGTATTTATGGACTTTCACCAACAAGCACCCAATCGACATGACATTTATGGACTTCCACCAACGGTCTCGCATACGCCGACACACGTTATGGACTCAATATCAATAAAGTGCCTATCCAAATCACCGGGTCTTGCACCCTAGAGATAATCTAACCCTTCTTGCCAACCCCAACCCTATATTCAATGTAAACCCATGCAACTCAGTCGAACCTTGGTCCAACTTTCCTGAGCCCACGCATCATCCACCAAGAATGGTATTTGATCTAAACTATGCACACACCCACACCCATGTGACATTCCCATGAATGGGATGCTTTTCATGCATATTCATTGTCATGTACAATTGCATTTCATATCATTATGCAACCAAGATTTCAATTGCATTCACAACATCATGTTCATCATGTCATAAGCACAATATGAACAACATTCCATCTCAAACAACATTCCCAATTGTCAATTATATCATAAGCATATAATTACAATCCATATTCTCACCAGGCATGCTAAATCAACCTAGGTATTTTATCAAACACTCAAAAGACACAAAATCATATAAACACATAATCATGCCCAATTTATCACATTCTCATGAAATCACCCAATGATCAATTCATGGACAATTAGTTTTATTTGTTTTCATACAATTTCTCATAATCTAGTTACACTAGAAATACATTTAGACAAGAGATTGCATCTCAAGTCATGCTATCCATTTCATACAGAACCCTNATAATTCAAAGCCACAACTCGGCTTTCTTCATCAACGAGGGCCCAAATGAGAACCGTCTACGGGCACTTGTCCCACACCTTAAATGTTGTTCCCATAAAGGGTGATCCACGCTCAATAGGGTATCTCCTAAAGAGACTACTTCCCAACAAAGATGCATATGAAATATTCACATGCAATTCAACAATCAAACAAGCATTCACCAAGAACATACAACTTCAATATATTCAATAACATGTTATGAGGTACACTCACACATGCAACACAACTCGAGCCTTCACCGACTACCATAACATATGCAATGCCAGACGTATGAATCCGGGTATTCTAAGCCCCTGTCATTGATGTTACACATCCAATGACCATTTATAAATCATAGGTCTTTCTTAGGGCGGGTATTTATGGACTTTCACCAACAAGCACCCAATCGACATGACATTTATGGACTTCCACCAACGGTCTCGCATACGCCGACACACGTTATGGACTCAATATCAATAAAGTGCCTATCCAAATCACCGGGTCTTGCACCCTAGAGATAATCTAACCCTTCTTGCCAACCCCAACCCTATATTCAATGTAAACCCATGCAACTCAGTCGAACCTTGGTCCAACTTTCCTGAGCCCACGCATCATCCACCAAGAATGGTATTTGATCTAAACTATGCACACACCCACACCCATGTGACATTCCCATGAATGGGATGCTTTTCATGCATATTCATTGTCATGTACAATTGCATTTCATATCATTATGCAACCAAGATTTCAATTGCATTCACAACATCATGTTCATCATGTCATAAGCACAATATGAACAACATTCCATCTCAAACAACATTCCCAATTGTCAATTATATCATAAGCATATAATTACAATCCATATTCTCACCAGGCATGCTAAATCAACCTAGGTATTTTATCAAACACTCAAAAGACACAAAATCATATAAACACATAATCATGCCCAATTTATCACATTCTCATGAAATCACCCAATGATCAATTCATGGACAATTAGTTTTATTTGTTTTCATACAATTTCTCATAATCTAGTTACACTAGAAATACATTTAGACAAGAGATTGCATCTCAAGTCATGCTATCCATTTCATACAGAACCCTAGGTTGAAAATAAACTCAATTACGAGTGGTAGAAACTCCCAAGAATCCAAATCAAGTTTCAACCCTTGATTTCTAAAAATTTCATCTTTGACACTTCGGTGAAATCCCCAATTTTTGGTACGTAGACGTAGCTCTCATTGCGTAGATCAACTTTTATTCTTTACTCGAATCGATTCAATAAACGATTGGTCCTAGATCGTGGAGAGAAGCTCGAAGAACCCTCCTCTCTCTCTCTCCTTTCTCTCTTTTGAAATTAAGTGGGTATTGGAGAGAAAAATCTGATTTAGATTTTTCTCCCCTATTTATACCCCTTAATATTTGCCGCTCGTTGCACCACACGTCCAGTCTTTTACTGCTCCAATTTTGTCTCGAATCAATTAAATACCTCAAGAGAACATTATTTTTTTGAACCAAATTCTTCAATTGCTTTCACAATTTGCCATTCAGAAGCACACTTCAAAAACACTTTTCATACTTTTCCTGTTCAATTCTTTGCATCCCTTTTTTTTTCCCTCACAATAGTAATGTTAATTTTTTTTTTCTTGTTTTTTTTTCTGTAAACTCAACATTATGCATATATATTCTTTTGATAGTATAAACATGAGAACTTCACCTCTTTTTTTAATTATTTTTTTCTTCTTCTTTTCTTTCTCTTTCATAAGCCCCCGTCATCCCCTTTTTTGTACAATAGCAAGTCACATCAATCTCGAGATAACCAAGGTAGGATAAAATATTTCGTATTTTTAGCTCAGTTCTTATAATGGCTTAAGAATACAAATTCATGCAAACAGTCTCAATCACGACCTCTAGTGATAATTATAAATAAAAACAATGAAAAGAATAAGGCTAAGGCTCAAATTAAATCAACAATGGTCTGTAATCATATCTCAAGAGGTATTGGCAAACACACTTCAAGTGAAAGCAATTCAGAAATATAACAATCATTCATAACACTAGTATTAATTAAAATAAAATAATTAGATTAGTCAATAAAATTCGTTGAATGAAATTATCCTTCTTTGAGTAAACGTGTATATCACTCCAAGAAAATATCATCTCAAAAACTCACAAAAGACATATATAACTCTTCCCCATTATGTGTATCATTTCTCATGACAAAAGGTTTTATTTTCCAAACTCTAACACCAACATAGTCAAGCGTGCACTCAATTTGTGTTTCAATTGGGAACATAACTTATGGTACTAAAATGTAGCATAAAGTTCTATCACAGGCTTAACATTAAACAAATTCAAGTTCCAACTAAACATTTTCTAATTGAATATTAGTCAAGTTATAAGAACACGATTCAGGACAATTAATAATTTTTTCTTTTTGAAATTGTAAAGAAAAAAAAACTTAAAACAAAAATCAAAATTGTCACATCACAAAATGCACCCACACTCCCCAACATAAATTCTACATTTTCCTAAATGTAAAAATAAATATAATGTTGCTCAGTAAAAAAAATGTACAAAGATCAAAGGGTTAAGAATACTTGGTGTTGCAACTATAAAACATAAAAATAAAAAACTCAGCAAAAAGAATTTATAAATTGAAAAAAAAATACATATATAAATATAAAATACAATCTAACTATAAATATACAATCGATACATGTCAAGTGAATCAATCCAACTTCAATTTTGAATTGTTCCCTTTACCACCTTTCACCAACAACTTGTCTTTATCTAGTAGTAACAATTTCTCAACTTTCTCTCTCCACCCATCTCCCTCTACAGCCTATGAAGAATTTAGAACACTACAGAAGTATGTAGACCCAATAAGCTTCAAGGGGATCTAAAAAATTTTATGCATCAAATTATTTTTGCGGAATAGAATTAATCACATCCACTTCCACCATCATCAACTGGTTGCTTTCCAATGTTAAAAATATTCAAATCAATTGTCATGTTACCAAAAAAGAGCTTAGCTTCAGCAACTTATTCCTAAAATTAATCAATGCATTAGAAGTAGAGATGAATGGTCCACCTAGTATGACAAGAATTTAAGTGCTAGCAAACAAAATCGATTTTTTGTCCAACACTGAGAAATCAATAGGGAAGTAAAATTTATCCACTTCGATAAGGACAACATCAACCACTCTTCTAGAGATTTTAATAGATCGGTCTGCCAACTACAACGTAATACTTATGTGTTTAAGCTCACCAAACCTAATTATTGGTAGACCAAGTATGTTAGTAGGTTCACACTAGCTTCAAGATCAAGCAAAGCTTTTTCAACCTTGTAATTCCTTATAATGAATGAAATGATTGGACAACCTAGATCTTTATAATTTTTTGGAGTCTTATGTTAAATGATTGGACAACCTTGTAACGCCCCAAAATCCACCCTTGAAGGCATCTCTATCTATACAAAATCCAACCACGCGAGCATCTGAGATAATCATTAAATAATAAAAATCATTCAACATCAAATATAACCAGATAAATCCCCTAAATAATAAATAACTAAAACTCCTTTAGATTGCATCGAAAACTAGAATTCCAACCAACTAATAAAAAAGATATTTCAAAATATTGTCTAATAACCGAAGTTCAAAAATTTAACCTAGAAAGACACTCTTTAACATCCAAATTCACATCTTGATCTGTTGCCACCTCAAAGTCAACCTGCTTATATAAGGTTATATCTTTCTCAAGTCCAAATTTTGAAAAATGTTATGGTAGGGTGAACAAAAAGTCCAATAGGAAAAATTTTTCAAACTCAAACAAGGTTTAGAAATCATGAAAATAGGTAAGTCTCATTTATAAAATAGTACATATGATTTTAGATAAAATAGTGACATTTAATAATGATCTCAAATTGTTGGTATGAAACAATAGATTTCATAACATGACAGAAACATTCACAAAAATTGCAATGCATAACATAATATCTCATGTACATAGGTAGACTACTGCGAATCTACATACCGAACCTATCTCGTCTACCCACAAACACAAATCATCTCAAATCAATCCCCGCATGGCCACAACAAAATATAAATTTTTAGGAAGGACGTGTACCAATATAATATCATTGATCTATCATTTTCTAGGAATAGTATACTAGTCCCTAGCCTCAAACCTACATGGACAAATAGGTGTTGGCCCTCGCGAGAAACAAAAGCCCCTACGAGAGTTTGGCAACCACCAAACCTCTCAAGGTAGAAAAAACTCTAACACTCTGCGATATGCATTTAATTGCAACCCACATTTATCAAACCCACTCATACAAAAGATGATAACAACACTTTTCCAATAAAATCACGTATACCAAACTCCATAGCTGCACAATTTTCAAGTAGAAAAATGATAGAAGCAAGACATGCAAGAGATCATAAAAATAAGAATTCATATTCACAATATTCAACATCTAGAGTTTTTAATCAAGGACCTTCAATTTTGGATGTAAAATATGTATTTGGATGTAAATCATATTTTTATTCAGGAATTGAAACATATATTAAAAAAGGAAAATAAAAATGTTGTAGATATATTAAATATATAGAATAGGAGTCAAGAACTAGGTTTTTAAATCAATAATAGATAGATCTTGGGAGCAAATTATGTATTTTGTTCAAGAAACGAATCATGGATTCAAACGAATGTAAAAACACTATAGATCAATTATTTATATCATAATAAAGATGAAAAAGATATATTATATAGCTCTAGTCATCAACAAAAGAATCTAAATAAGAACCCCAACCTTGATTCCGTAGACCTTGATCCTGAAGTGTTTTATTGTGATTACCACTCATGAATCCTTCAAGATTTAGCCTATTCTTCCTCCCTTTCTTATCCTCAAATTTTTGTAGGCTTATTGAGGTTTAAAATTAGGTAAATACACTTTAGATCATAGATCGGGTATTTATAGGCTAAAAAATAGGGAATTCCCGTCTTCCACCTCGATTTTGACATTGTTAGAGGCCAATTCACGAAATTGTTGTGAAATACATATTTGTAGCCTTTAAAGTCTACTTTCTAATGTCCACAAATCAGCTTAATAGGAAATCAAGGTAAAAATTTATAACTAACATACTAAGGTGGTATCAAATTCCTTTCTACCCAAATCATCTCCAAAATAGATTTTAACTTCTAATGTACCCCATATAACCTCTCCCAAGGTTTTTCGACCTTCCAGATCTAATAAAAACCTTATTTTGACCTAAAAATATTTAGAAACTTACCTATCTACATTTCTCAAAATTTTCAACAATGCTTCAAAGTTTCTATAATCCTTTTGGAAGTACTCCAAATATCATGTTACCAAAATTTATAAATACAACAATTGATGATCCAACCAGATATGAATGAAATTTATCTAATGCAAATACAACAGCAAGTAGTTTTTTTCTCTGTGGTTGAATAGTTCATTTGTGTATCATTTAGGGTTTTACTCGCATAGTATATAACATAAGATTTTTTTTCCTTTCTTCACCCTAGTACAACTCCTACTGCATAATCACTTGCATCTCACATTATTTGAAAAGGTAATGACACGTCAGGAGATTGCATGATAGGTGCAGAATTAAGCATATTTTTTAATTGATCAAAAGCTACTTGACATGTTTCATTCCATTCAAAGATTATATCCTGACATAAAAAATTTCATATAGGCTTGGCTATTAAACTAAAATTTTTTATAAATCTTATGTAAAATCCTGCATGACCAAGAAATGAACGAATATCTTTTACTGTTTTTGGTGAAGGTAAGTTAGCTATCAGATCAATTTTTGATTTATCTACTTCAATTCCTTTTTTTAGACACTATATGACCTAAAACAATACCTTGTGTAACCATGAAATGACATTTTTCTCAATTTAAAATAAGGTTTTTTTCTTCATATCGAATAAGCACTTTTTCTAGATTTTCTAGACATATATGAAATGAATCCCCATATATTGAAAAATTATCCATAAAGACTTTTAGATATCGTTCTACCATATCAATAAATATACTTAGCATACAGCATTGAAAGGTAGCTGGCAGATTACATAGTCCAAAAGACATTCTTTTGTATGCAAAAGTTCCAAAAGGACATGTAAATGTACTTTTTTTCTTGATTATCTATTGCAATTTCAATCTGATTATAACCAGAATATCCATCCAAAAAGCAATAATATGCATGAACAGCTATTCTTTCTAAAACTTGGTCAAGAAAAGGCAATAGAAAGTGATCTTTTCTGGTGAGTGAATTTAACTTCCGATAGTCAATACATACATGCCAACCTGTGACAGTACGCATTGAGACTAATTCATTTTCTTTATTTTGTATTACAGTAACACCAGATTTATTTGGAACTACTTGTGTAGGACTAACCCATTTACTATCAAATATAGGATAGATAATATTCACATCTAATAGTTTAAGTACTTCATTGCGAACTACTTCTTTCAAGTGTGGATTTAATCTTCTTTGCATTTGACGAGATGGTTTAGCATTTTTTTCTAATATATATACAATGAGTACATAGCAGTGGGCTTATACCTTTTATATCATATATTGTCCATCCAAGAACACTTTGATGATTTTTCTTTTTCTTGACTTTCAGATAATTTTGATGATATGATTATAGGATGATTTTTATTTTTTTCCAGAAAAACATATTTCAAATTGGCTGGAAGTGGTTTTAAATCTGGCTTAAAGATTTTGACATTGGATTCTACAGGTTTAGAAAACAGATTTTCACATTTTGGATTTTCAAGATTTTCTGATTCATTTTCAAATACATATTTTATTGTGTTTAAATCTTTTTCCAGAAAAATTTTTTCAAAAAACTTTTGGGTTAATGTTTCAACACAATTTATTTCATACACTTCATCTTCTTCTCTAGGTTGTTTACCACTATTAAAAACATTTAGTTCCGAGGTCAAATTTCCAAATGAAAGTTTCTTGATTCCATTTCTACAATTAATCAAAGCATTTGATGTAGCTAGGAGTGGTCGACCTAGAATCAAAGGTATATATGCAGATTCATTATAATTTGGTTTATTGTCTATAACGATAAAATCTGCTGGAAAATAGAATTGATCAACTTGGACAATAACATCTTCCACAGTTCCTCGTGGAATTTTTATTGGATGGTCTGCTAATTGTAATGTGATATCGGAGGGTTTTAGTTCACTTAATCCTAATTGTGTATAGGCGGAATATGGCATTAAATTACAACTGGATCAAAGATCTAGCAGAGCTTCTTTGATTTGGAAATTTTCAATGATACATGAGACTGTAGGACTACCTGGATCTTTGTACTTGTTCAATTAGGAACGCTTTCTTTGGTACATTTATTTTTCTCTTTATTACACAAAGATCTTTTAAAAACTTAGCATAAGCTGGAACTCATTTTATTGCATCTAACAAAGGAATGTTAATCTTGACTTGTTTGAACAGTTCCAAAATTTCAAATTAATCTTTTTCAGATGAAAATTTCTTGATCCTTTGAGGAAAAGGTAAAGGAATAGGACATGGTTGATCTTTTTCATTTTGTATTTCTGGTTGTTTTTCAATTGAAGGTTCAGGCTCAAGTGGATCATTAACAGGAATTTCTTTATGTATTTCCTCTGAAATTTTTGGTTTAATAGTTTTTTCAATGATTTTTCCACTTCTTAGTGTTGTAATTGCTTGTACTTGACTTGGGGAGGCTTCAAATGACACAGCATTAGCTTGACTCTGACTTTGTGAAGGTTTAGGTNCGTATGTCCTCTGAAATTTTTGGTTTAATAGTTTTTTCAATGATTTTTCCACTTCTTAGTGTTGTAATTGCTTGTACTTGACTTGGGGAGACTTCAAATGACACAGCATTAGCTTGACTCTGACTTTGTGAAGGTTTAGGTTGAGATGAAAACTTTCCTTTCTCCGAAGTACTCAAAGACTGGGTTAATTTATCTAGATGACTTTTAATATCTTCAATACTCAGAAGTTTGAGCTTTAAAATCATTAAAAGTTTGAGTTGTTTGAGTGTTAAAATTCATTTGACTTTGCATAAATTGATTCATAGTATCTTCCATAATTCTTCTTTGTGGGGGTTGGTATGGTTGATAACTTTGTTGATTTTGTGGTTATGGTAGACCTTGTGTTTGATTTGTGGGTTGTGTATTTCTCCAACTAAAATTTGGATGATTTCTCCATCCTGGGTTGTAAGTTTCAGAATATGGATTCATATAAGGCTTATTATTATATGTTGGAATAGCATTAGATCGTTTAATTAACACTTCTTTGAATGCAGGTATACTTGGACACTCCGCTGTAGGATGTCCTGACAACGCACAAATTTCACATACTTGATCATCTATATAATAAAACAGAAGTGTGTTTGAATTTTATCCTAGTTAGTTGATATGACAGATACTTGTTTTATTTTCTTCATCTCTAAAGCTTCTAGTTTTCGAGATAAACTCGTTATTTTAGCTCTTAAATCATCATCATCTTTTAACACATATTTTCCTATTTCGGATGTAGATGGCTTAGTTTCTATTATGTTTGAAGAAGTTGAGTCCCACATTTGGGAACCCTTAGAAATAGTATCAAAAAATTGAAATGCTTCTTCAGGGGTTTTACTCATAAATTCCTCCTGCACCATCATTTCAACAAATTATCACATTATAGGTGGAAGAGCATGATAAAAAAAGCCAACTAAGGTCCAGTTTTCAAATGCATGATGTGGACAAAAACTTAGAGAAGATCTTTAAATCTTTCCCAACATTGATAAAAAGTTTCCCCTTCTTTTATAGAAAATTTCACTATTTGACGTTTTATTGTATTTGTACGATGTATAGGAAATTTTTTTTTAAAGAACTCAGCTTGTAAAGCTTGCCAGTTTGTGATTGAATTGGCTCTTAAAGAGCTAAACCATTGTTTTGATTTATCCTTCAAAGAAAAAGGAAATAGTTTTAGTCTAACCATTTCAGAATTATCTTGCAATGTTCTATAGACTTCTTCAAATTCTTTCATATAAACATACGAGTTTTCAGTTTCTAGACCATGGAACTGTGGTAATAATTGTATTGTTCCTGGCTTAATATTAAGATTTGGAGCATCTGTTGGAAAAGAAAAACATGACGGGACATTGGTTCGTGTAGGGTATAGATATTCTCTTAATGGTCAAATATTTTGTACCACTTCTTGTTCTCTAGGTTGTTCTTCCCTAGGTACGTTTCTAGTCATACTTAGTTCAGAGGATTCTTGAGTAGATGAAGATGAAGGAGATGATTGATATACAGATCCTACGGATGAATGAACTGACATAAACTATTTTAAAAAAGAAAACACACATTATATACATATAATACAAATAAACAACTTTTGTATTTTGATTAATTTTAAATTACCGTAAATCCCCGGCAACGGCGCCAAAAACTTGATTCGCACTTTTTAGTGATAAAATTAATATTATACACCCAAGTATAAGTGGGCGAATTATAGTTTTCTCGGTTTTAAGTCCAAGTATCGATCCCATGAAGAGTTTTAATAATTTGGAAATGAAATAAAATAGTTAAGTAGCTAATTCGAATAGGACAGCATGTGATAGCTTGTGATGTGAGCTTAGATTAATAACTAGTCTAAATAAACAGTTATGTGCAGATAGAGTAAGACAATAATAAAAAGTATCCTTCAGTTCAAGGATCTCATATGNTTAAATAAACAATTATGTGCAGATAGAGTAAGACAATAATAAAAGTATCTTTCAGTTCAAGGATCTCATATGCGTTATATTGGTTAAATACTGGAAATGCTACCTTACAGCAATCAACTTCCATTTTACTGACAAGTCAATTGGTAGGTCGGATGTATATAGACCATCACACAACAACTTCTTAGGTTAGCTAGTGGTATCCATGACAACTAATTAATCCAAGCAAAACAGAAGGACAAGCCATTCGTGAGGAATACTTGAATTATTCATTGTCTTCAGAATACTAGGTGCATACATAATAGCCCATAACAAAGCCAGTTCTTAGGTAAACTAGTGGTAGTAGTCATAACACAGTAACTTCTTAGGTTAGCTGGTTATAGATATGTCAATTGACTAATCCGAGAAAACCAAAAGGACAAGTCATTCATGATGAATACTTGAATTATTCATTTGACTCTATTTGTGATATATATATATATATATATATNAATATTACTTGCTCACCGAGCAATTTCACAAGGTTGTAGGTGGCCCTATATGCAAAAAGATGCTCAATAGTATGTAAGGAAGTATGGGAAGTGCCAAATGTATTCGCATATCCCAAGGTAGCCAGCAAAACATCTAAATCCCCTAACAAGTTGTGGGGCCAATTCTTAGAGCACTTGGGAATAAAAGGTTCCTCCTTGTCTCAATTGATTNTATACCAGTTAAACATCATCAGCGTTCTGGTGGAGGACAAGTCATACCGATAGGAATGCCGTGGTTGTTAGACTGGCAATATTATCCTTTATACCATTTAAACGATCTGAGTAATTCAGAAGGACAAGCCATTCATGAGGATCACTTAGGTCGTTTATCTGATAGTTATATATATATATATATATATAT
>CAUOFW020009946.1:1319649-1335062 GCA_963454935.2 Ilex paraguariensis
AACACAATTTATTTCATACACTTCATCTTCTTCTCTAGGTTGTTTACCACTATTAAAAACATTTAGTTCCGAGGTCAAATTTCCAAATGAAAGTTTCTTGATTCCATTTCTACAATTAATCAAAGCATTTGATGTAGCTAGGAGTGGTCGACCTAGAATCAAAGGTATATATGCAGATTCATTATAATTTGGTTTATTGTCTATAACGATAAAATCTGCTGGAAAATAGAATTGATCAACTTGGACAATAACATCTTCCACAGTTCCTCGTGGAATTTTTATTGGATGGTCTGCTAATTGTAATGTGATATCGGAGGGTTTTAGTTCACTTAATCCTAATTGTGTATAGGCGGAATATGGCATTAAATTACAACTGGATCAAAGATCTAGCAGAGCTTCTTTGATTTGGAAATTTTCAATGATACATGAGACTGTAGGACTACCTGGATCTTTGTACTTGTTCAATTAGGAACGCTTTCTTTGGTACATTTATTTTTCTCTTTATTACACAAAGATCTTTTAAAAACTTAGCATAAGCTGGAACTCATTTTATTGCATCTAACAAAGGAATGTTAATCTTGACTTGTTTGAACAGTTCCAAAATTTCAAATTAATCTTTTTCAGATGAAAATTTCTTGATCCTTTGAGGAAAAGGTAAAGGAATAGGACATGGTTGATCTTTTTCATTTTGTATTTCTGGTTGTTTTTCAATTGAAGGTTCAGGCTCAAGTGGATCATTAACAGGAATTTCTTTACGTATGTCCTCTGAAATTTTTGGTTTAATAGTTTTTTCAATGATTTTTCCACTTCTTAGTGTTGTAATTGCTTGTACTTGACTTGGGGAGGCTTCAAATGACACAGCATTAGCTTGACTCTGACTTTGTGAAGGTTTAGGTTGAGATGAAAACTTTCCTTTCTCCGAAGTACTCAAAGACTGGGTTAATTTATCTAGATGACTTTTAATATCTTCAATACTCAGAAGTTTGAGCTTTAAAATCATTAAAAGTTTGAGTTGTTTGAGTGTTAAAATTCATTTGACTTTGCATAAATTGATTCATAGTATCTTCCATAATTCTTCTTTGTGGGGGTTGGTATGGTTGATAACTTTGTTGATTTTGTGGTTATGGTAGACCTTGTGTTTGATTTGTGGGTTGTGTATTTCTCCAACTAAAATTTGGATGATTTCTCCATCCTGGGTTGTAAGTTTCAGAATATGAATTCATATAAGGCTTATTATTATATGTTGGAATAGCATTAGATCGTTTAATTAACACTTCTTTGAATGCAGGTATACTTGGACACTCCGTTGTAGGATGTCCTGACAACGCACAAATTTCACATACTTGATCATCTATATAATAAAATAGAAGTGTGTTTGAATTTTATCCTAGTTAGTTGATATGACAGATACTTGTTTTATTTNGGGTTCAAAAGTGATGTCATATTCATCAACATCCATTACCCACTTTGATATTCTTCCAGACAAGTCAACCCTTCTAAATGGGGCTTCATGGTGTGTGATTGGAAATAATACCTTAGCTTCCTTACCTAGCTAGCTAAGGCTACTGAAAAAAATGCCTTAGCTTCCTTTCCAAGGACAGGTATCTAGTCTTTGCATTAAGCAGACTCTAACATAGAAGATTGCATCATCTCCCTTTTGGATTTCTTCATTAATTCCCTATTTACTACGTGCTTAGAAACTTCCAGGTACATGTACAATAGATCATCCTGCTTGACTGTAGTTAAGATTGGGGGCTCTACAAGGTAAGATTCAATTCCTCCTTTTTTGTTTTAGGGCTTGAACAAACAGTCCACACCTATTAGATAATATTGATATGAATCTGTTAAGGGAACCAACTATCCTGGTTTGCCTCAACATCTCATTCATAGTCCTTAGGGTTGTAATTGGATTAAAGCTTTCACTTGGACGAGATTGGCTTTAATTCCTCTCTTAGTCACAAAAAAACTTATGAATTTGTCTGACCCAACCCCGAAAGCACACTTCAAGGCATTGAGCCTCATCCCATATTCTCATAATACATCAAATGTTTTCTATAGATCAACTAGGTGATTAGGAGCTTTGAGAATCTTGACAAGCATGTCATCTATAGAAACCTCCAATTGTATTCTCGAGCATGTCTCCAAACATTCGGGTGACCAACCTCTGGTAGGTTGTTTTGGCATTCTAGAGACAAAATAGCATCACCTTATAGTATTATAAAGCCTACAACGTTAAGAATAAGGTCTTCTCTTAGTCCGACTCAAAGTGGGGGATTTGAGGAAAACCCTTATAGGCATCCAAAAAACTTAATTCTTTTATGCCCCAACGTAGCATCTACCATCTGGTAAATTTTTGGCAAAGAAAAAACTATCCTTTGGGCAAGCTTTTATGAGGTCGATGAAGTCCACATAGACTCTTAACTTCTTGTTATTCTTTTCACCACAACTATATTGGAGAGCCAAGTTGGATAAAGCACCTACTTGATTGACCGAACTTCTAGCAATTTATCAATCTCCTCATTGACAGCTTTCATGTGTCGTGGCACCGACCTATTTTGCTTCTATTTTACTGGTTTGAATCTCATATCCAAATTTAGGTGGTGCAAAATAACTTCAAGATCCATACCTGGCATCTCATAGGGGGTCCAGGCGAATATATCCATGTTCATACTTAGGAGATTTTCCATAGTCTCCTTTTCTTGTTGTGCTAGTGAAGAACCCATCAAAAAGAATCTTTTAGTATCACCTTCATCCATATATGGTTTGAAAGTCCTCCACTACACATTCGAACAAGCCTTTCATCGGTTCCTCTAGACTTAGTCGTTCAAACTCTGGTTGCTATTTTGGGCTCAAAACCTCTTTCTTTGTACCTAATATCCTTTCCTTTGACTGATTCAAATAAACAACTCTGTGCAATGATTTGGTCCCCCTGATGTCTATGACCCCTTATCACATGGGCACGTTAAAATCTATTGATACGTGGAGAGAACTGTCTTTATCTCGTATAGCCGTGTATGTCCAATTATGGCATTGTAGGCTTAATCTATATCTATGAAAAAGAGCTAAATCATAGGCTAATAAGGTGATTTTTCCTCTTGGGAACACAATCTTGCCACTAAATCCTACTAGTAGAACATAGGATGGCTTCAGGTATTCCTCCTTCAAGCTGAGTTTTTGAAACCGTCCTATGTACATTACCTCTGATGATCTTTCCTAGTCAATTAGGATCCTTAATCACATCAAAGTTTAAAATCCTTAAGGTCAAGCTCAGGGTGTTGTTGTGAGTATGATGAATCCTTGTCAAGTTGTTGTCCAGAAATCTTATCAATCCATCCAACAGATCAGTTCATGACTTCTTATGGACTTGCTCAGTTGAGGCATCGGCCTCTTATGTTTCCCAAATATGTACAGCCTTCTGAATGTAGGGTTAGGAGGCTTTATTGGTTTGTATGTTCAGGTCTATGGTTGTGCGAATCACATCGATCTCACTGGTGGGGTCCTATGTTGGAGCCTCCACCTTTCTTGCCAGTCGCCTTTGCTTTTGTTTTTGCTTCTTCAATGAACTAAGTAAGATGGTAAACTTGGACAAGCTCCTCTAGATGTTGTTTCAGAAATAAAAAATCTCTGTCATATGTCCAATGTCTCGGTGGTAAGAACAACTAAGATTTGGGTTCCTCTTCTTTAGATCCATGCTTAGTTNTAAAAAATCTCTATCATATGTCCAATGTCTCGGTGGTAAGAACAACTAAGATTTGGGTTCCTCTTCTTTAGATCCATGCTTAGTTTGTTAGGCCATTTAAAATATGGTTTCCCTTTGGTCTAGGACAAAAAATGTATTGACTCCTAAGAATGATAGTGGGAGGGGAATCCTTAATTCTCATTTCCCTTTGTAATCAGGCATGGTTAGGATTACTTGTCTTTCCAATTCAACTTTCTACTCGATTGGTCCCTGTAGACCTTTGTGTTAAGCTCATATCCCCTTAGCATAATTCTTGACCAAAGCCATCAATTCCACCGTTATGATGGATGGCGTCTAGTTAAGAACTGGCACAGTAGGTTATCCTTCAAACTATAATTTCGAGTTTACAACTCTTTAATTTATTCATCATTTCCCAATAACGATAAATAGATTCCCGAAGAGTTTCATCATGTTTAATCATGGCTCTCTTAGGCAACTCCTTTTCCAATTTCTACTCCGAGCACTTTAAATGGTTGTTGAGTTCCTTGGATAAAAAGTACATTTAGTGTTCCTCTTGATCCTCCATCCAACCATGTTTTCTCCTTCTATGCCTGTCACGTGACTCGCCTCGATGCCCACTTTGGACTCCTTGAGGACCTCTCGTTCCTATGATTTCCTTAAGGTGTCCTTAAGCATCTCATTCTCCCGTCTAAGCTTTTCTTCCTCCTCTTGGGACCTCTTAAGCATAGCATCATGAGCATCTAGTCAATCCTGAAAAGATTAGACAAACCTCATGAAAACCAAAACTTTCCCATCGGTCTGTGAGACATCATCTTGGCGGTCATCATCCCCAGGATTGTACCACCCAGACGATGCATTGTCATGATTCACTTGTTCTTCATTTGAACTTCTTGCAATATTGTCCCTTATGTCACTATTTGAGGGTAAAGACACTTGGTAGTTACCTATAGGGTCATAGTCATTGAGTTCCTTCTTGTTGCATGGTGATCCTGGCGTGCTTCATAGGATTTATATAGCTGAATCTATTGTATCATTTTCCATAGATCACCAATTGTAGGAAGGAAAAATCTCGCACCTAATAATGATGGTGATGTGGAAATTGTGTGCTCGATTATTTGAGAGAAAATGAACAAAGTGCACCTTTTTCTTGTAAAAAAACAAATTGTTCGGGTTCGGGGGTTTGATTAGCTGGAGGCACTCTTATGTTGAAGCAAATAAAGACTCTAAGAGTAAGCAAGCAAAATTGCAAGGAAATAAGTGTGTACCTTAGACTTAAGTTAAACCCAATATTTATAATATTATGTACCCTTTTATAGGGTTTTTTTTCAATAGCTGTACAAGGTGGCACACCCATTGTTTTAGCCAATTCTTCCTTAATTTGTGCAGGAATCTTTTCAGTCTTTCTTTCTTACTCTTTGATTCTTTAGGTCACATGTTTCAAGTGTGCACCTATGGTTATAAAGGATAGTTAGCTACCTTTCTGTTTGTTCTTTAGCCTTTATCACTGTCTAGTCTTCATCCTATCAACCATTTTGGGTTTCTAGGGATGGCCAAGTTATTTGTTCTTGTTTGGATAGGGTTCATTCTTCCAGAAGATAAGAGTGACACTGTTTATCAAATTCTAGTCTCGTAGTATCTCTCTTAGAGAATACCTCCTAAGGCTCTNGCCAAAACTTTCCCATCGGTCTGTGAGACATCATCTTGGCGGTCATCATCCCCAGGATTGTACCACCCAGACGATGCATTATCATGATTCACTTGTTCTTCATTTGAACTTCTTGCAATATTGTCCCTTATGTCACTATTTGAGGGTAAAGACACTTGGTAGTTACCTATAGGGTCATNACCAAAACTTTCCCATCGGTCTGTGAGACATCATCTTGGCGGTCATCATCCCCAGGATTGTACCACCCAGACGATGCATTGTCATGATTCACTTGTTCTTCATTTGAACTTCTTGCAATATTGTCCCTTATGTCACTATTTGAGGGTAAAGACACTTGGTAGTTACCTATAGGGTCATAGTCATTGAGTTCCTTCTTGTTGCATGGTGATCCTGGCGTGCTTCATAGGATTTATATAGCTGAATCTATTGTATCATTTTCCATAGATCACCAATTGTAGGAAGGAAAAATCTCGCACCTAATAATGATGGTGATGTGGAAATTGTGTGCTCGATTATTTGAGAGAAAATGAACAAAGTGCACCTTTTTCTTGTAAAAAAACAAATTGTTCGGGTTCGGGGGTTTGATTAGCTGGAGGCACTCTTATGTTGAAGCAAATAAAGACTCTAAGAGTAAGCAAGCAAAATTGCAAGGAAATAAGTGTGTACCTTAGACTTAAGTTANTTTTGACTAGCTGGAGGCACTCTTATGTTGAAGCCAATAAAGACTCTGAGAGTAAGCAAGCAAAATTGCAAGGAAATAAGTGTGTACCTTAGACTTAAGTTAAACCCAATATTTATAATATTATGTACCCTTTTATAGGGTTTTTTTTCAATAGCTGTACAAGGTGGCACACCCATTGTTTTAGCCAATTCTTCCTTAATTTGTGCAGGAATCTTTTCAGTCTTTCTTACTTACTCTTTGATTCTTTAGGTCACATGTTTCAAGTGTGCACCTATGGTTATAAAGGATAGTTAGCTACCTTTCTGTTTGTTCTTTAGCCTTTATCACTGTCTAGTCTTCANGTTTGATTAGCTGGAGGCACTCTTATGTTGAAGCAAATAAAGACTCTAAGAGTAAGCAAGCAAAATTGCAAGGAAATAAGTGTGTACCTTAGACTTAAGTTAAACCCAATATTTATAATATTATGTACCCTTTTATAGGGTTTTTTTTCAATAGCTGTACAAGGTGGCACACCCATTGTTTTAGCCAATTCTTCCTTAATTTGTGCAGGAATCTTTTCAGTCTTTCTTTCTTACTCTTTGATTCTTTAGGTCACATGTTTCAAGTGTGCACCTATGGTTATAAAGGATAGTTAGCTACCTTTCTGTTTGTTCTTTAGCCTTTATCACTGTCTAGTCTTCATCCTATCAACCATTTTGGGTTTCTAGGGATGGCCAAGTTATTTGTTCTTGTTTGGATAGGGTTCATTCTTCCAGAAGATAAGAGTGACACTGTTTATCAAATTCTAGTCTCGTAGTATCTCTCTTAGAGAATACCTCCTAAGGCTCTGCTCGGCACACACTCCCCTATTCGACATTTCCTTGTTCGGAAATGCTTTCCACAAAGCAAACCACTTTAGATGAGTTACTTTATGCTCGGGCTTACATTCAAATTGCTCAGCTAGAGAAAATATATGTTTGGATTTGCGATAGACTTTGCTTAAGCTCCTCTTGCTCAGTCATGGTCGAAACCCTCAATTTTAGCATGTGACTCTATCACGTGTCCTAGTCTTTCTATCACATTATGGCACAGAGATTCTGAACCCCTTCAGTTATTTTTTTAATTTGTACTTCACTCATTTGAAATAATGGTATGAAAGGAAGTATTCTAAATAAAATGCATTTTGTTCTTAAGATGGAAAATCAAATCTTCTCTCATTTAAGTCACAATTTTCACTTTCCTAATAAGGTGATACAATTTTATCCATATTAGATCTGGTAATCTCCTCTCAAGAACCACATTTATTCTGTCACCTAAAGATGCTTCAACGGATAATTGACTTATGAACCCCGTAACTATTGCTTGAATGTTTTGCAAGTAAAATCTAGGAGTAAATNGTCCATATTAGATCTGGTAATCTCCTCTCAAGAACCACATTTATTTTGTCACCTAAAGATGCTTCAACGGATAATTGGCTTATGAACCCCGTAACTATTGCTTGAATGTTTTGCAAGTAAAATCTAGGAGTAAATTATACTTTGACCCTCTTAATTACATGCTTCGTCTCACATTATCCCCTTAACTATCGTGTTTCTGACATTACTCCTTCAACTATGGTTATTAGTTTTCAACTTCATCAATGATTAACCTCCTTTAATAATTGGATGGTATGGTATGATGTCTTATTTTGCATTCGAACTATATGGTTTTGTCTAGTTTTTCACGACACATCAATATTTTTTGTTCAAAAGACAGCAGACATTCATGTGTTGGGTAATATAAAATTAATGTAGGTAGTTGAGGGGATAATGTAGGAAATTTAATTATTCAAGGGACAAAGTGAGATCAAGATATGTTTGCCAGGACCAAAGTGTAATTTAGCCAACATAAGATTATGGCAATGACATCTTTTAAAGTAATTTGTCTTATGGCGTTGTGACCATTACTTCTATATATAGGCCATGATGCTTTTATAAATCCATCAATATATCTATGGGGTTTCACTCTCCTTTTTTGAACCCTAACCATGGTCAGAAAGAAGGTTCAATATGAATTCATTGCTAATGAGCGTGCAAGGACGAGAACCTTCAAGAAAAGGAAGACTGGATTGCTAAAGAAGGTAAGTGAACTTCAAACCCTATGTGGGGTTGATGCCTGTGCTTTCATATACAGTTCTAGAGATTCTCAGACTGTTGCTTGGCCCTCATCCCTTGAAGCATATCATGTGCTTGAAAGGTTTAAGAACATGCCTACCGGGAAACAAACCTGCAACATGATGGATCAGGAAATCCTTCTGAACAAAAATCTGATTATGTTAGATGGGAATTTGAAGAAGGAAACGAGGAAGAATCAAGGGCTCGAGATGGAACAACTTCTGCTTAGGTGCTTGGCTAACGAAAATCTACATGATTTTAGCTGGTCAAAGGAGATGAAAATTGTGGTTCCTTTTTTGGACGATAAGATTAAGCTTGTCACCAATAAAATTAAAAATCTGTAATATTGTAATTCTGCCTCTATACAGGTGGGTCTATGTTGGATAAAGAATGATGAATGGCAAAAAGAAATTTCGAGTTTATGGAATTTATTTTCCTTATTTGTTGTTTACCTAGTTACTATTTATTTTTTTTTAGCCAACTAGCATATGGTAGTTTGATTTCCAAATTTTGTGATTCTAACATCAGAGTACAAAATTATTATTAGTCAAATTTAAAAAGCTCTAGATTGTTAAACTATTGGTAGGAACTAAAAAATGTGGACAAATACAAAGGATCGCCAAATTTAATGATACATGAGCATAGTTGTAGATTTAACTTTGTGTCTTATATCATTATCTGAGTTTCCTTATATTTCTTGGAAATGTTTTTCATTTTAATTTGTATTTTCTAGATTAGGTGTGATGGTTTTAAATTTTTGTTCAATATATATTTGTTATCAATATTAGATTATCTATCATGAATTTAAATAGAATCTTATAAATGAGTGAATTCTTAACCAATACACAATTAAATTGCTAGTGTTTTGGGGGGAAAAAAGTCTAAATCCATGGGTAGTGGCTCATTACACTAAATCATCGTTGAGTTCAANATTTCTTGGAAATGTTTTTCATTTTAATTTGTCTTTTCTAGATTAGGTGTGATGGTTCTAAATTTTTGTTCAATATATATTTGTTATCAATATTAGACTATCTATCATGAATTTAAATAGAATCTTATAAATGAGTGAATTCTTAACCAATACACAATTAAATTGCTAGTGTTTTGGGGGAAAAAAAAGTCTAAATCCATGGGTAGTGGCTCATTACACTAAATCATCGTTGAGTTCAATGAACTATATTGCATTATGTCTTGATTATAGTGGTAGCTTGAAGGTAACTAAGAAGCAAATATAATATGAAACTTCAAACTTCATTGCTAAAAAAATAAGAATTCACAATGCTAGAATATCCTAGGCATTGTTGCTTGGTGGAGTAGGTTAGATGGCATTGGAGTATCCATTCCACCCCCATGGTGTAGAAAAATATAAGTNACTTCAAACTTCATTGCTAAAAAAATAAGAATTCACAATGCTAGAATATCCTAGGCATTGTTGCTTTGTGGAGTAGGTTAGATGGCATTGGAGTATCCATTCCACCCCCATGGTGTAGAAAAATATAAGTTATTTTTCATTTCCTATCCTTATCCTTGTTTGTTTATATGACTTGTAGGTTTGTGGGATTCCAACAAAAGAAGAGCATTAATGGTGTCTTCATTTAGCCATTTACAAGGATGCCCTTTCATTTATATATAACAAAGGTTTGAGAAGGAAATTTTAGTCTTTGAATGAGCTTGTACCACCTACAAGATTTTTATACCACTTACATTATGGTATGGCGGGCAATGCTACATAGACTTTATTTAGTGCCTTTATTTGTTGACCATATCATTCTCTACCATTAGATTGATAGTGGACTATATTATTAGTTGAGACTCACTATCAATTCAATGGTTATGATCTATCATGTTACAAAATAAAGTCACTAAATTATGTACAAAAGAATTTTTTTGTTGTTGTATTAAATAGCACCACAAAGATGGAATATGAGTAACTATTCACTTGGGCTCGGTATTCAACTACCTCATTATAATCAGGCCATAAAAACAAAACAAACAAAGTATTAAGTGGAACCATGACTATTTCTATCTTATCCAGAGCCTTATACTAGCCTAAACCTTGAAGCAAACATACCCCCCATGGTTTTAGGCCCTTCAACAAGTCTAACTTTATCCGGTCTGAAGCCTAACCCGACTAAAAAAAATTGTTCCGAATCTAATCCACTTATTAGATGATTTCGTTTTCACCATTGAAATTCAAATCATTCAAAGATTTTGTATTCAATACAAAAATCTAACCCAATCCAATCCAAGTGGAATGAATCTTAACAAATTATGTCTAAATTTCAATTTGATTTAATCAAATAGTCAATTAATTTCATCATACATTTTTATTTTTGTAAACATAGTTTACTTTGGATCTTAATTGGATTGGATATTGTTATATCCAAAAACAAACTCATGAAACATAATATAATGGATCCAGATTCGAGTTTAGATTAAAATAATCGATCAAAAATATCAACTTATATATGTCATTTGGAAGGATAAATAAGACCCATTTTTCAGGGTGCTCCTAAACTTTGAGGTTTCCATAGCTCCCTCCCCATCATGGCCGAAACCAGGGACAGAGCTAGAACTTAACCATCAGGGGGCCAAACAGAAACAATGAAAAACACTTCAACTTGTTATCTTGCATATCAAATTTCTAATTGTATAGAATCTCTATAAATCACCACTCATATGATGCAATCGTAAAAATTAGTTTATGTCATAAAATCTAATAATTGATCCTTATTCGTAGCAATGAAAATTAGTTTGTGACAATGTGTCCACTTAATTCCCCATTTATGACATAGTAATTCCGCAGCCGACATGGAGGTCACTTTTTTTTTTTTCGGAGGAGGGGAAAGGAGGACGGAAACTTGATCCATTGACCTTAAGAAGGCAAAGTATTTACAAGATAAGGAGTACTATTGAACCAAAGGCCTATTGATAAGTCACGTTAGAAAAGGTATTTATGAGGAAGAGTATGAAATTAGAAGTTCAATATGCCTTACTTGGATTATCTCCTATCTTCCCTTTTATAGGCTAGTGGATTAGGCCATTGAAAAATTCTTATCCATAATTTGAATATGGGTGGTACAAGTGCCGTAGTAGGTGAGGGATTTCCATCTAGTGTAGGAGTCTCAGCTAGACTTGAATTAGTCAAATCGTGAGGAGGTAAGACTCTGCCAAGCCATAAGCTAGTGAGCAAAGAGCTAGATTCCTATTCAAATTAGAACTCTTGCAAGTTGAGTTGGGCTTGGACTCAATTATCTTTTCATCTTGTCCCAATTTCTCCATCATCAGTAGGCCCTCAGTCCAGCTTAACGTGTGGGCACATGCATCATTATCTTGTATATTGATGCCAATGTGTTTAAGAGCTCTACTTTAAAGGCATGCTGCTAGTCATTTATCCTTGTCAGTAGATCTCTTTTCTGGAATTGCCCTGTTAGGCATTTGATATCGCCCAATAAGCTCTTTATTTTATAAGCAATTTCTTAGGCATCTACTTTTTTCAATAAAGCTCATTCTGGAGGTAGGCTGTGAATATATCAACCTATTTAGCTCTCCATATCTACCTATTTAGCTCTCCTCTCATGAATTGGGCTTCAACTTTAGTTCAGGGGTTCAGCTTATCAGGTTACCAACATAGCGATGTTCCCCAATACTCCTTAATTTGAAGAGTGTTTCATTGATTTCTAATCTGGTCAACTGTGTTTCAGTGGTTCAACCTAGTTAATCCCCCCAACAAGCTTAGGCAGTACTAGGTCTTGTGCCAGTGAATTAGAGGTCCCAAGTCTCTCCTTCTCATCTTGGAGCTAGGAGCCATGATTTTGTGATGCCCTCTGATTCTCATCCCTATGATTGAGGAGACGCATTTGGTGACTTGGTCATCCCTATTTAAGTTGTTGAGCTAACGGAACTTTAGGCCGAGCTTATGGAACTTTTGGCAACGTCGCAAAACCTTTGGTCGAGCTCATGGAACTTTTGGCCTAGCTTATGGACCTTTCGGGTGAGCTGGAGAAGATTTTGGTGGAGCTTTCTTAACTCAATCTAAGCTAGGATAAATGCCTTTTGTTNCACTATCAATTCAATGGTTATGATCTATCATGTTACAAAATAAAGTCACTAAATTATGTACAAAAGAATTTTTTTTTTGTTGTATTAAATAGCACCACAAAGATGGAATATGAGCAACTATTCACTTGGGCTCGGTATTCAACTACCTCATTATAATCAGGCCATAAAAACAAAACAAACAAAGTATTAAGTGGAACNCGCACTTTTTTGTGATCTAATTTATATTATATTATACACCCAAGTATAAGTGGTCGAATCATAGTTTTCTCGGTTTAAATCCAAGTATCGATCCCACAGAGAGTTTTAGTAATTAAATTTTAAAATAAAATAATAAAAAAAATTGTAAAGTTATTGTTTAAATTGGTGTACATGTGATAACTTGTGATGTGAGCTTAAATTAACAACTAGTTTAACTAAATGAAATATGCAGGTAAGCGTACTAATGACAAGAAAATAAAGATACCCTTTAGTTTAGGGATTTCATATGTTTTATATTAGTTGAACACTGGAAATGCNGTGACAATGTGTCCACTTAATTCCCCATTTATGACATAGTAATTCCGCAGCCGACATGGAGGTCACTTTTCTTTTTTTTTTGGGAGGAGGGGAAAGGGGGAGGGAAACTTGATCCCTTGACCTTAAGAAGGCAAAGTATTTACAAGATAAGGAGTACTATTGAACCAAAGGCCTATTGATAAGTCACGTTAGAAAAGGTATTTATGAGGAAGAGTATGAAATTAGAAGTTCAATATGCCTTACTTGGATTATCTCCTATCTTCCCTTTTATAGGCTAGTGGATTAGGCCATTGAAAAATTCTTATCCATAATTTGAATATGGGTGGTACAAGTGCCGTAGTAGGTGAGGGATTTCCATCTAGTGTAGGAGTCTCAGCTAGACTTGAATTAGTCAAATCGTGAGGAGGTAAGACTCTGCCAAGCCATAAGCTAGTGAGCAAAGAGCTAGATTCCTATTCAAATTAGAACTCTTGCAAGTTGAGTTGGGCTTGGACTCAATTATCTTTTCATCTTGTCCCAATTTCTCCATCATCAGTAGGCCCTCAGTCCAGCTTAACGTGTGGGCACATGCATCATTATCTTGTATATTGATGCCAATGTGTTTAAGAGCTCTACTTTAAAGGCATGCTGCTAGTCATTTATCCTTGTCAGTAGATCTCTTTTCTGGAATTGCCCTGTTAGGCATTTGATGTCGCCCAATAAGCTCTTTATTTTATAAGCAATTTCTTAGGCATCTACTTTTTTCAATAAAGCTCATTCTGGAGGTAGGCTGTGAATATATCAACCTATTTAGCTCTCCATATCTACCTATTTAGCTCTCCTCTCATGAATTGGGCTTCAACTTTAGTTCAGGGGTTCAGCTTATCAGGTTACCAACATAGCGATGTTCCCCAATACTCCTTAATTTGAAGAGTGTTTCATTGATTTCTAATCTGGTCAACTGTGTTTCAGTGGTTCAACCTAGTTAATCCCCCCAACAAGCTTAGGCAGTACTAGGTCTTGTGCCAGTGAATTAGAGGTCCCAAGTCTCTCCTTCTCATCTTGGAGCTAGGAGCCATGATTTTGTGATGCCCTCTGATTCTCATCCCTATGATTGAGGAGACGCATTTGGTGACTTGGTCATCCCTATTTAAGTTGTTGAGCTAACGGAACTTTAGGCCGAGCTTATGGAACTTTTGGCAACGTCGCAAAACCTTTGGTCGAGCTCATGGAACTTTTGGCCTAGCTTATGGACCTTTCGGGTGAGCTGGAGAAGATTTTGGTGGAGCTTTCTTAACTCAATCTAAGCTAGGATAAATGCCTTTTGTTGTTGTTAAGCTAGCTCGACTGAATCTGAGCTAGGTTGAATGTTTTTTGCTATCGTTGAGCCTCTTGGGCACAATCCTAGTGCTGTCCGAATTTGATATTGACAATAATTCGCACTTTTTTGTGATCTAATTTATATTATATTATACACCCAAGTATAAGTGGTCGAATCATAGTTTTCTCGGTTTAAATCCAAGTATCGATCCCACAGAGAGTTTTAGTAATTAAATTTTAAAATAAAATAATAAAAAAAATTGTAAAGTTATTGTTTAAATTGGTGTACATGTGATAACTTGTGATGTGAGCTTAAATTAACAACTAGTTTAACTAAATGAAATATGCAGGTAAGCGTACTAATGACAAGAAAATAAAGATACCCTTTAGTTTAGGGATTTCATATGTTTTATATTAGTTGAACACTGGAAATGCTATCTTACAACAATTAACTCCCATTTTACTGGAAAGTCAACCAGTAGGTTTGATGTATATAAACCATCACACAACAACTTCTTAGATTAGTTGGTGGTATCTATGACAATTAATTAATCCAAGCAAACCAGAAGGACAAGTCATTCATGATGAATACTTGAATTATTCATTCCTCTCTGTAATAGTAGGTGCATATATATATTAAACCATAACACAGCCACTTCTTAGGTCAACTAGTGGTATTAGTCATAACAATGCAACTTCTTAGGTTTGCTGGTTATACATGCGTCAATTGATTAATTCAAGCAAACCAGAAGGAAAAGCCATTCATGAGGAATGCTTGAATTATTCACTTGACTCCATCTGTGATACATATATACCAGTTAAACATCCTCAGCATTTCAGTGGAGGATAAACCATACCGATAGGAATGTCATGGTTGTTAGACTGGTAATATAGTTATATATAGTAGTTAAATAACCCTAATAATCCAGAAGGACAAGTCATTCATGAGGATGATTTAGGTTTTGTACCATGCATCTGTAAAACATCCTCAGCGTTCCGGTGGAGGACAAGCCATACCGATAGGAATGCCGTGATTGATTAACCGGCAGGTTGATGACACACTGATGACATAATTCCAGGCATAGCACCGAAATCACGTACATCACTGTATCATGCGTGAAGCATATAATACATATATAGATAAAGATATAAATAAAACATC
Source organism: Ilex paraguariensis (assembly GCA_963454935.2). Taxonomy (NCBI): domain Eukaryota; kingdom Viridiplantae; phylum Streptophyta; class Magnoliopsida; order Aquifoliales; family Aquifoliaceae; genus Ilex; species Ilex paraguariensis. The sequence goes on from CAUOFW020009946.1 coordinate 1,334,869, forward strand.
AGCATTTCCAGAAGTTAACCAATAATATACATATGTTCACCCTTCACTGAAGGGTATAAGTGAACTACTCACTCTCCATTGCCACATACAAGCAAGAAGTGAGGGCAATTTTCATTACAATTAAAAATAAATAAATTTCTTTCACAAGGAACAATTGAAACACAACCACCTTTATTATCAATTAAGACAAAAAA
>CAUOFW020009946.1:1335276-1346781 GCA_963454935.2 Ilex paraguariensis
ATACATATATACCAGTTAAACATCCTCAGCATTTCAGTGGAGGATAAACCATACCGATAGGAATGTCATGGTTGTTAGACTGGTAATATAGTTATATATAGTAGTTAAATAACCCTAATAATCCAGAAGCATAAGTCATTCATGAGGATCATTTAGGTTTTGTACCATGCATCAGTAGAACATCCTCAGCGTTCCGGTGGAGGACAAGCCATACCGATAGGAATGCCGTGATTGATTAACCGGCAGGTTGATGACACACTGATGACATAATTCCAGGCATAGCACCGAAATCACGTACATCACTGTATCATGCGTGAAGCATATAATACATATATAGATAAAGATATAAATAAAACATTAGCATTTCCATAAGTTAACCAATAATATACATATGTTCACCCTTCACCGAAGGGTATAAGTGAACTACTCACTCTCCATTGCCACATACAAGCAAGAAGTGAGGGCAATTTTCATTACAATTAAAAATAAATAAATTTCTTTCACAAGGAACAATTGAAACACAACCACCTTTATTATCAATTAAGACAAAAAAGTGACGGCAGTTTAACTATCCGAATAGAAAGATTCAACATAAATGTAGAAATACAAAGTATTGGTTGGAGTGTATCATAGACCGGCTTTGTATTTCTCTTTCTTTCTTTCTTTTTCTCTCTTTTTCTTTTCTTGGATTTCTCCCTTTTTAGCTCTAGGATGGCCGGCCTCGTATTTTTGCATTTGACCTTGAAATTTAAACATAAAGTATTTAAAACTGTAATTTTATACACACATTATAATTAATTCTAATTTGATCATTTTTAGTTATTTTATCTTACAAAGTTGATTTGTTAAATTTTTTTTAAAAAAGGGCAAAATGGTAATTTATCACTATAATGCGAGTTTAAAATCTATATTTTTCTAGAGCTCGAATGACAAAACGGACCTCACCGTTGGAATCGTATCGCAAAATCGAGCTGTCTTGTCAATTTTCGTCAAATTTTGAAATAGTCAAATTTTTACATGTTTTACGAGACAATTGGGTGACGAAGGACTTTTCAAAGGTCCCCAAAAATAGAAATTATCAAAATTCTTTATAATTAGATAAAAGTTCAAATAAAATTTTTTGAACTGAAACTGGGATTTAATTAAGTCATTTCGGGTTAAAAACAAACCTCGGAAGTTGTAAACGTGTAGAGCAATGTGGACCGCGCAATTAAAACTATAAATAGGGGCTAAATATCTAAAAAATCAGATATTTTCCACCCTTTGGCCAGTTGTGTCTAGACGTTGGAAGGGAAGAGAAGGGAGAAAAGAGAAAACTTAAAATTTCTACCTTTCTTCTTTGATCCAAGGAGCTCCGTTGGTCAGAATCGCGTGAACCAAGAATTAAAGTTGGTCTACGCGATGAGGGCTACGTGTACGTACCAAGAATGAAGGATTCACCAAAGATCCAAGAAGCAAATTTTGGGAAATTAAGATTTTTGGGGCTAGAAGGGTGTCTTGAGGTTTTTACTCTTCTATTTACGCTTCAAGAGGTAGGGTTTCTCCTACTTTGGTTGATTTCTTACATAGGGTGCATTATGGAATGGGTAAGGGTATTAAATAACATAGGTAATTTGACTGTGGTTATGGAAATGGGTATTGAAATGGCTTAAAATCAATTCCTAGCTTAGGTTGATGTATAGAAATTATTGGGTGATTTCTTGGAAATTGGCATTGGTGGGCATGTTATGTGTTTATATTAGGCCTTGAGAATTTAATGTGTTATTGGCAAGAGTTATGTATAACATGCTTGTTGTGAATTGTGGTTGAATATCAAATGTTAATATATGTTCTTTGCTATATTGACTTGTGATGAAAATGGTGATTATGTACATAAGACATAAATTGCCATGAGATATTTAAAATGTGTGGTTTAAGTTGTCTATATGACATTCATTACATATGGGACATGACATTGATGGGCAATGGTTCATTACATTGCATTTGCACAGAGATATATGCATATTGAGGGTGTGTGTGCATGGTTATCGTCTTCACCTCATTTGTTGTATGATGAGTGGACTTGGGAATGTTGGATCGATGATTCTACTTAGTCGAACGGTTTTATGGAAAATTGGGTCGGGGTTAGCAAGAAGGGCTAGAATATCCCTCGGGTGAAAGGCCCGGTGATTGGATTCACACTCCGTTGGTATAAAAGTCCATAAAATGTGTCGGTGTACGCGGAACCATTGGTGGTAGTCCATGAATTCCGTGTCGTTTGGGTGCCGTTGGTGTAAGTCCATGAATACCCACCCCAAGAAAGACCCTAGTTTGGAAAATGTCATTTGATGTGTTAAGTAGATGATGGTTTAAATACACATTGGCACTGCATTGTGTTGTGGGAGTCGGTGAAGACTCGGGGTAAAGTGCAAGAGTGAGTCTCATCTCATTTAATGGTATGACACAATAAATTCTAACATGAATTACATATTCTTGCATTGGAATGGATATTGGTTGTGTATTGTTGCATGTATACATTCATATACACTCAGGTGGGGAGTAGCGCTTGTAGGAAATACTCTACTGGGCTTGGCTCACCCTATACGGGAATACATTTCTGGTGAGGGGCATATTCTGGTGGATAACACACATTCGGCGCCTCGAGAGTGAAGAAAAGCCGGTTTGTGGCTTTTGAAAATAAGTTTTGTGTAAAAACTTAGGTTTAATTCCATTTTGACATGTAACCGTGTAAATGACTTGTAATAGAATTTGTTGATATCAAGTTTTATGTGAATAACATCATTATGTATGTTTGAGATGATGTTGGAATGGTTAAAATTGGAATTGAAATGTAAAACAGGAGGAACAGGAAAAAAATGGGCACAGCGTACCGGTACAGCGAGGTCTATAAGGCAAACCATACCAGTACGCATACCGGTATGGTGAAGTCCAGTGAGCAACCCGTACCGGTACGTGTACCGATACACTTTGGCAGATTTTGAATTTTTTTTTCTTTCTCCCAGGCCTTGGGCTATGCATCCTTTAGTTCCTATAATGTAAATGGACTATAATGGAGAATGGAATGTGGTACGTTGGACCATGGTTAGATACAATGATAAAGGTGCATAGGTTTCATGTGTGAGTTTGAAATCCCGATAAATGGAAAACTATTGACATGGTGTTGGATCATGCGACAATCATAGGCATTCTTGTTATATGTTTAATTGCTACATGTTGTGTGCTACATGTTGTGTGCTACATGTTATGTGCTACATGCTATGTGAAATATATACATGGTCAAATGTATATGAAAAAAAAAAGGAAACACTAGGGTTAGAAAACATAACCTTGGGTTTCAGAAAAAGGGATGAACGGTGTAGTTCATGGCATAAAAGTCTACTAGTATGGGGTATACACACTACTAATGAGACAAGGAGAAAAATCTCCGAGTTTTAAACTTGATTCCCTATCTTGGGATACTGTGTGAGTATTTGATTGCTATTTGACATGTGTGTAGATAGTAAATCGAGGAAGATGACGCCGAGGCGGTGAGTGGAACAACCAACCACCACTAGCCTTTGACCAACAAACCTTTGTGGAGGCTGCTACGATTGCACAAGCTAGTGCTACAACTGCCAATGTTGTATAGACGGGTGCAAATGTGGGCCAAGGAGGCACGAGTAACCTCCAGAAGTTTAAAGCACATCAGCCTCCAATCTTCATGGGAGAAGCGGATCCTATGGTGGTTGACCATTGGTTCCAACAGGTGGATAAGATCTTAAGGGTTATGGAGATCATCTCCGATGCCATAAAGATAGCACTAGCTACTTTTTATCTGGAGGAAGAATCCCAAGTGTGGTGAGATTGGGTCAAGACCTCGAAGAACTTGGAGGTAATGGCATGGGCAGAGTTCAAGGAATATAACAAAAATTTACATGTCAATTGGAATATAACAAAATTTTTACAAAAACTTCTTTTCAAAAGCCACAACCCGGCTTTTTCTTCAACGTCGAGGCCCCGAATGCGAGTCCTCCGCTGGTACGAGCCCTGCACCATAAATATATTCTCGTATAGGGTGAGCCAAGCCCAGTAGAGTATTTCCTACAAAGGCTACTCCCCACCTAAGTGCATATGAATGTATACATGCAACAATACACAACCAATATCTATTCCAATGCAAGAATATGTAATCCATGTTGGAATCTATCGTGCCATGCCATGAAATGAAATGAGACTCATTCATGCCCTTTACCCCGAGTCTTCACCGACTCCCACAACACAATGCAATGTCAATGTATATTTAAACCGTTATCTATGTTACACATCAAATGACATTTTCAAAACTAGGGTCTTTCTTGGGGTGGATATTCATAGACTTACACCAACGGCACCCAGCCGGCACAGAATTCATGGACTACCACCAACGGTTCTGCGTACACCGACACATTTTATGGGCTCTTATAACAACGGAGTGCGAATCCAATCACCGGGCCTTTCACCCGAGGGATAGTCTAGCCCTTCTTCCTAACCCCGACCCAATTTTTCCATAAAACTGTGCGACTAAGTCGAATCATCGATCCAACTTTCCCAAGTCCACTTGTCATACACCAAGTGAGGTGAAGACAACAACCATGCACACACACCCTCAATATGCGATGTCTCTGTGCAAATGCAATGTAATGAACCATTGCACATCAATTTCATGTCCCACATGTAATGAATGTCACATGGATAACTTAAACCACATATTTTACATATCTCATGGCAATTTATGTCTTATGTACATAATCACCAATTTCATCACAAGTCAATATATCAAAGAGCATATATTAACATTTGATATTCAACCACAATTCACAACAAGCATGTTATACATAACTCATATCAATAACATACTTAAATCACAAGGCATCTTATAAACACATAGCATGCCCACATAAACCCAATTTTCAAGGGTTTACATAAATACTTCCACATATCAAAATTTAGTTAGAAATTGGTCTAGGTCATTCTTATACTCATTTCCTTATTTCCTCACCCCTAGTCAAGTGACCTAGGTTATTTCATGCCCTTATCTATACCATATAACATCCTATATAAGAAATGAACCAAGGTAGGATGGAACCCTACCTCTTGAAGCGTAAGGAATGACAGTAGGAAGTCCCAAGAACCTGCTTCTCGTCCAAATTTCCAACTTCCAAAAATCTCGTACATTAATCTTCAATAAAATTCGCACTTTTTGGTATAGCCGCGTAGCCCTTGGTGAGGAGAGTAACTTATGTTCTTGCCCCGAGTGGATTCGAGCACCACAAGGTCGTAGATCGTAGAGAGAAGTGAAGTTTCTTCTCTATTTCCCTCTCTTCCTCTCTTATCAAGTAACGGCTGAACACAAAATAGGGGAAAATCAGATTTCTCCCCCTATTTATACCCTCTAATTTACTTGGTCCATAATACGCCACATGGCCCTATTTTTCCCGGGTCCATTTTTTCCCCGAAATGATTAAATTTTGTACCGGTTCAAGTTTAAAATATTTTTATTTTAATTTGATTTAAATTATTTTCCAACTTTCAAAATTCTATTTTTTGGGTCACCCGAAACTCGGCTACCTTGAAAAACGTAAAAAATTCGACTATCTCAGAATTCAACAAAAATTGACGGGGTAACTAGATTTTGCAAGATGAATCCAACGATGAGGTCTGTTTCGTCATCCAAGTTCTAGAAAAGTTCAAGTTTCTAACCCGTACTATAGCGTAAATTACGATTTTGTCCCTTTTAGTAAACAGTTTAAATTTACCCGGGTTTTACATAATCAAGACAAAATTAATGAGATTATTCAAAGAAAGTTTAACGTAGAATTGAAGATGTTTATTTGAGAAGATGTAGAATATCTCTTCAAGGAAGATTGGCTCAAATTCTTCAATTGGTTATACATCTCCACTAAATATGTAAAGAGTGTAATATTTCACAAGATTTCTGAAATAAAGAAATCTATATGTGCTTTATAAGAGTATGTTTAAACAAAAATATTAAGATAATATACAACTAAAGTATGAAAATCTTGCGTGATCAAATTAAGGCTATTTTCACAAAGCACGGGAATATTAACTTAATTTATTTGTGAATCATATAAACTAGTCTTCCTAACTTTAACAATATAGGTTCTAACTTTGAAAAAAAAAAATTTAAACATATCTTATTCAAAACATACATAAGTTAACAAATAATAAGTTTAAGGCAAACAAAAAAAACAAGTATAAAACATAAACTAAAGTTCAAATGCATAATGTAAAAGATGAGTGAAAGAAAGCAAATTGTTTTGTAGAATCTCCAGTCTGTGTTAGGAAGTAGAAGATCATTCTCCGAATGATCTCAAAGTAGCTTCAAAATCTCAGCTTGGTTTTGTTCATATTCATCCATGCGTTGGTTGATTTCAGTAATACTGTTCTCCACCTCTAGTAAGATGCATCTATCAGTTCTGTTGTCCATCGATATGTATGGTTGTTCATCCTATGGTATGAATCCTTCAAGCATCTGGAATGGCTCTTCTTGGGGTGTAGGTGGTGCTTCAGGTCAGTTTTCCTACTGTCCTTGATGACTTCTTTTCAATGAAGTTCTATCCAATGCTCCAAAATGATCCATTATTTCCATATCGAATCAATGATCACTCCTCTTTCTCTGCATAGCTGAGAAACTAACATGGCATATGGGACTGAGGCTTTCATTCTATTCACAGTAGTAGTATCATTTGGTCCATGATTAAATTTGGCAGATCAATAGTGTGTCTCATTCCAAATGCATACAAGAAATAAGCCTGCTCAGTATAGATTTATTTTTTTTTGGGCACGGGGTAGCAAATTATATCCTATTATCAAATTCAGGATGTGGTATTTGTCAGTCAGGTCCCCTTGCTTTATATATTTGTTCGATATCCCCCAACCAAATGTTGGGTTACCTGTTACTTCTCTCCCTACAACATTTAAATCAGGTAATTGGGTATATGGATATTGGGGGTTTTCTGGTCTTGGTATGGGTCGAAAGAATTTGGCTATAGTAGCAGGTGTAACTTGGAAAATAATACCCTGTATAAATATACATAATTGCCTTTTTCCAATTGTTTCAGCATTACTATAGAATTCACGAACTAAGCCATCATAAGTTGGAACAGATAATCTAACATAATATAACCATCCTCTTGCATGAAGAATTTGTTTGATTGCTATGTTCTCAAAATCTTCAAATATAACTGGTCTTTCAGAAATAACAGGTTTAGTCAAAAAATTAGTATCATACCAATCCTGTTGTCTAAAATTCTCAAATATCACCTCATTGAAGATATTTCTCAGGTAAAGTTGTTGTGGAGATTGATCACGTAGTGGAAATTGATCCCTTTGCACTTGGCTTGAAGACTGTCTTTCTCGTCGTCTGAAATCCATCTTTTTGGTTAATTTTTCTTTTAATATTCTATTTTCTGCAGGGAGGAAGATATCTATACTGTCGTCCGGACATTAGTTTCACTGTCTGGATAGTGTTATCTGACTGGTTTTTGGTTTGCAAGTGCAAACTGCTTTTCTAATTTTCTATAATTCTGCTCTCTCTCCTGTATTTCCTGCAGTTCACAAAATTAGACATAATTTTATATATTCTACAAAATTTTGCTAACCACTCTTTTTCTTTCAAAAGAATTGGGTTTATTAATTTTTTATTTGTTATTTGTTATTTACTGATTTTCCTATTTATTCTATAGTTATTTACATTTATTTACAACTATGTGCATATATTCCCAAAATTTTACATCTTGTTGATCATATTTAGTCAGCATCAGAACTATTTCTGTCAATAACACCGATGACACGATTAACTTCATTTTTTACATATCTGGTTAACATTGGGGTAGAATAGGATAGCGTCTCAGGATAATCCTTACTCTGCCCATACCTAGTCCATCGTAAACGATCTGACGCTTGACCTAAAATTGGTTCCGCACACTGATTATATTGTCTCAAATGTTCTATATGACCACATTTTGCACAAGCACAGAGACAATTTGCTCGTCGGTGTTTAGCATGTGTACTTTTTCCAAACAGGGGTCTTGCTTGAATTTCAAAAATTTCTAAATTTCTAATATACTTAGCTCTTTGCATGATCAATGTATGTATATCTTTTGGAAAGTGACGTAGTAAAATTAAACTCAACCAAAATAATTTTTCGTCCATTTTTCAAATTTTTTTTTTAGAAAAGAAAATGACTCAAAAAATTATTGAAAATTGACTCACTATCTGGTTCTTTAACGTCAGCCAGTCACAAATACGAACTAAATTTTTAAATTAAAATTACTATTTTAAACACAGGATGTCAATGCACACCTATACCTCCCCAACTTAAATTAAACATTATTTGCCATGTAAAAACAGTAATAATCAGCATTGAGAATAAAAACCAGTAATTTGTTATCTTTCAGTAATTAAGATATCTGGCTTTCACTTAGGAGATTTAATCTATCAAACAAATAACAAACAATTAGTATTTATATTTTATTTTTAAACCATAATATATATATTAATTTAGGGTACATATATTGGCTCAGAAAGTTGTACAGAAGTTACATCTTGAGTGAAACCATCATAGTATGATTTAAGTCTTTGACCGTTTACTTTGAAAATATTCCCAGTTACTGGATTTTCAATTTCAATTGTCCCATAGTCAAAAATTTGCTTAACTATATACGGTCCTGTCTATCTAGATCTTAGCTTTCCAGGAAATAAACAAAACTTTGCATTATATAACAGAACTTTTTGAGATAGTTCAAAGGATTTTCTCATAATATTTTTATCATAAAAAATTTTTGTTCTTGATTTAGCAATTTTTGCATTCTCATAAGCTTCATTTCTTAACTCCTCTATTCATTAATTTGAAGTTTGTGTGATACTCTTGCTTTATCCCTATCAAAATTCATCATTTTGATTGCCCAATATGCTTTATATTCTAGTTCTACAAGTAAGTGACATGGTTTATTATAAACTAATCGATAAGGAGATATTCCTAAAATAGTCTTATATGCAGTACGATAAGCCCAAAGTGCATCAGTCAATCTTAAAGACCAATCCTTACGATCTGGATTGACTATGTTTTCTAAAATGTATTTTATCTCCTTATATGCTAGTTCAGCTTGGCCACTTGTTTGTGGATAATACGGAGTGAATATTTTATGTGAAATTGAGCATTTTTTCATAAAATTTTCAAAAAATTTATTACAAAAATGTAATCCACCATCACTGATAATGGTTCGAGGAATTCTAAATCTAGNTCAAACAAATAACAAACAATTAGTATTTATATTTTATTTTTAAACCATAATATATATATTAATTTAGGGTACATATATTGGCTCAGAAAGTTGTACAGAAGTTACATCTTGAGTGAAACCATCATAGTATGATTTAAGTCTTTGACCGTTTACTTTGAAAATATTCCCAGTTACTGGATTTTCAATTTCAATTGTCCCATAGTCAAAAATTTGCTTAACTATATACGGTCCTGTCTATCTAGATCTTAGCTTTCCAGGAAATAAACAAAACTTTGCATTATATAACAGAACTTTTTGAGATAGTTCAAAGGATTTTCTCATAATATTTTTATCATAAAAAATTTTTGTTCTTGATTTAGCAATTTTTGCATTCTCATAAGCTTCATTTCTTAACTCCTCTATTCATTAATTTGAAGTTTGTGTGATACTCTTGCTTTATCCCTATCAAAATTCATCATTTTGATTGCCCAATATGCTTTATATTCTAGTTCTACAAGTAAGTGACATGGTTTATTATAAACTAATCGATAAGGAGATATTCCTAAAATAGTCTTATATGNTTTTATCCATATCAAAATTCATCATTTTGATTGCCCAATATGCTTTATATTCTAGTTCTACAAGTAAGTGACATGATTTACAATAAACTAATCGATAAGGAGATATTCCTAAAATAGTCTTATATGCAGTACGATAAGCCCAAATTGCATCAGTCAATCTTAAAGACCAATCCTTACGATCTGGATTGACTATGTTTTCTAAAATGTATTTTATCTCCTTATTAGCTAGTTCAGCTTGGCCACTTGTTTGTGGATAATACGGAGTGGATATTTTATGTGAAATTGAGTATTTTTTCATAAAATTTTTAAAAAATTTATTACAAAAATGTAATCCACCATCACTGATAATGGTTCGAGGAATTCTAAATCTAGATAAAATATTTTCTTTCAAAAACTTGATCACTGTTCTGTGATCATTATTTCTACATGGAATTGCCTCTACCCCTTTAGAAAAATAGTCAATTGCAACTAAAATATATAGATATCCAAACGATGGTGGAAATGGTCCCATAAAATCGATGTCACAACAATCAAAAATTTCAATAATTAAAGTAGGGCTTAAAGGCATCATATTTCTTTTCAAAATATTTCTCATTCTTTGGCATCTATCACAATTTAAACAAATGATATGAACATCTTTAAAAAGAGTTGGCCAATAAAATCCACATTGTAAAATTTTAGCAGCAGTTTTCTTTGAAGCAAAATGGCCTCCGCAAGCTTCAGAGTGAAAAAACTGAATTACTGAACTGATTTCATGATTAGGTATACAGCATCGTATTATTTGGTCCTTACAGTATTTAAACAAATAAGGATCTTCCCAGAAAAAATTCCGTACCTCCGTTAAAAACTTCTTCCTATCAGTCTAGGTATAATTAGAAGGAATAGTACCTGTAACAAAATAATTAGCTACATCTGCATACCATAGTAGTTCGGTTATTGCAAATAGTTGTTCATCTACAAAGGTTTCTATAATTGAATTGGTTCTTCTTTTATTTCATAGTTAAGTCTTGACAAGTGATTTGCTACCACATTCTCTACTCCTTTCTTATCTTTTATAATAAGATCAAATTTTTGAAGTAACAAAATCCAACGTAAGAGACGTGGTTTAGAATCTTTCTTAGTAAGTAAATATTTTAAAGTTGTATGATCCGTAAATACAATAATTGATGATCCAACCAGATATGATATAAATTTATCTAATGCGAACACAACAGCAAGTAATTTTTTTTCTGTGGTTGAATAGTTTATTTGTACATCATTTAGAGTTTTGCTTGCATAGTAAATCACATATGATTTTTTATCTTTTCTTTGACCTAGTACAGCTCCTACTGCACATCACTTGCATCACACATTAATTCAAAAGGTAAAGACCAATCAGGAGGTTGCATGATTGGTGTAGAAATAAGAATGTTTTTTAATTTATCAAATGCTAATTTGCATGCATGTAACGCCCCAAAACACACCCTGGACGGTATTACATTCTAAAATCATTCATATCATGAGAGCACTAATATAATCCCTTAAGAAATAAGACTTCATTTGTCATCCACGAATATTTACAACATTATCCAAAAGAATAAGCCCCAAGTCATGGCTATTACATTTCAAAAATTAATTAAAGAAGCGCAGTGGAATAAACAAAAGAAGTTAGACTACACAAT
>CAUOFW020009946.1:1352505-1366608 GCA_963454935.2 Ilex paraguariensis
GGAATAAACAAAAGAAGCTAGACTACACAATGTTCCAAAAGAATGTCCTATTGTAGAACAAAAGGAAAGGAGGTCGCTCTGTGCATCCACCATGGGATCCACACTCCCGTCCAATGGAATCTCCCAAGTAATGGGCTCCTCGACCCTTACGTCCTCCTCCTCAAGCGGGTAATCTGAAAAATGTTAGCGATAGGGGGTGAGCACGAAGCTCTGTAGAAAAATTCTCCCAAACCCATACAAGGTTTAGAAAAGCATTTAAAACGGTCGGTCTCAATTTTAACATAACATAGATACATAATTTGAAATAAAGCAGTGACATTTAAAAAGGATCTCAAGTTTATTTAAAAACATTACTTAAATGAATAAACGAGCACCACATACAAATAATAACCATTAATTGCCATAACCAATTCCCAACAATTCTTTCGGTAGGTGGCATACTTTGTGGTAACCTCCACCCCCCTTTAGGTCACCTTTGATTCTCAAGCATCCTTACCAGGAACCTCTTGAAAATGGATGAGCATCCTTACATGAAACTTCTCACAAATCACTACATTATTTCCCAAGCATCCTTACCGGGAACCACTTGGGAAGGGGTGAGCATCCTTACAAGGAACCTCTCACTCATGTGCATCACAAACAACCCAACCAAGCATACAATTCCCACATTTATCTCAATTTACAAGCATCTATCCAAAATCCCCAAAATATATCATATAACAATTCCACAACCAACTAAGAAAATACATNTCAACCAATCATACAATTCTAACATTTATCTCAATTTACAAGCATATATCCAAAATTCTCAAAATATATCATATAAAAATTCCACAACTAACTAAGAAAATACATGAGATCAAAATAACATCATTTTTCTACCCAACACCAAGCACTAATGTTTCAAAATCCATAATAAATAAATCATTTAGGAAGGAAATACATCACTCTCCAAAAATTAGGGTTTTAAAACTAGAAAGTAGATTTCATGGGTATTAAACCCTACTTTGTTCAAAACGTGTAATCCTTAGCATATATATACCATTGATAGCCAAAACATACATATATAAATACCCTAGCCTCAATTTAAGTGAATGAGAGAAAACCCCTACCTTGAATCCTTAGCTTTGGTGTGAAGAACAAGAATGTTTGATCTTGAATCACCCTTGAATCTTTTGTTTTTCCCTTCCTTTCTTCTTCTCTAATGCTCTCTAGGGTTTCAGGAGGTGTGGGGGCGTGAGGGGAGTGAAGGAAATGAGAGCAAATGAGATGAAAATGAGTTTAAAACATAGCAACCCCAAAAAACACTATTCACAGCTGTTTTGGGTTTCTCCAAATTTACAATTTTGCCAATAAGAATTGTCAATTTGATCCATATGACTACCCTAAGATTTGTTGACGTTCTGAATTCATTTTTAATGTTATTTTAACCTAAAAACATTTATTTTTATGATTTATCTCAAAATCCAAGTCAACGTACACCAAAAATACTAAAGTTTATATTTTACCCATCCGAATCGACTATTAATGAAGTTTTGCGATGTGTGCAAATAAAAGGTGATAAAGGGTGTTTCTTAAAGCCTTTTATATTTATTTGAAGCCTAAAAGTACTCATTATTCTTATATTTTGATTTAGGATGCAAATGGAGACATTAAATGCAAAACGAAGCTAATTGGACTATTTCAACATCATTTCGTTATCTGAGCATAACTCTCTCATCCAAGATCTGATTGAGATGATTCAAGATGCTATGGAATGATAAAAATGAGCTCTAAAACTTTCATGTTTTAAGTTTTGAGAGATATTGATTGCATCAAGGTCTAAATCAAGCTTGAAGTTGCAGCAGTGCACTATTCACAGCCTGTATTCGTCTCTTTTCCATTTCCAATCCATTCCTAAGCCAGCCAAATCTATCCCAAACCTCTCCAACACATATTTCTACACCAAACCTATTTAATGCAAGTTCTAGGACCTAAAATTTCATATTTTCACTTATTAAAACTAAATTTCAACTATTATTTTCACTAATATTTTAAATCTCTACTTTTTCAATCTGTCAAATTCAAACACACATCACTACATATATCCACATTTTGTTTACCACAATTATTTACTATATATCTATATACATATATAAAAGAAAATGCGGGGTGTTACAATGCTTCATTCCATTCAAATATTATATCCTGATATAAAATATTACAAATTGGTCTTGATATTGAACTAAAGTTTTTAATAAATCTTCGATAAAATCCAGCGTGACCTAAAAAGGATCGAACATTTTTTACAGTTTTTGGTGAAGGAATGTTAGCTATTAAATCAATTTCAGATTTATCAACTTCAATTCCTTTTTTAGAAACTATGTGACCTAAAACAATACCTTGTGTAACGACATTTTTTCCAATTTAAGACAAGGTTTGTTTCTTCACATCTAATAAGTACTCTTTCAAGATTTGCTAAACATAAGTTAAATGAATCACCGTATACTGAAAAGTCGTCCATAAAAACTTCTAAATATCATTATATCATATCACTAAATATACTTAACATGTAATGCTGAAAAGTAGCTAGGGTATTACATAATTCAAAAGGCATCCTTTTATAAGCAAAAGTTCCAAACGGACATGTAAATGTAGTTTTTTCTTGATCATCTATTGCAATTTCAATTTGATTATAACCAGAATATTCATCTAGAAAACAATAATATGCATGGCCAGCTATTCTTTCTAGTACTTGATCTAGAAAAGGCAATGGAAAGTGATCCTTTTTTGGTGAGAGAATTTAGCTTTTGATAATCAATACATACACGCCAATGTCTGACTGTACGCATTGGGACTAATTCGTTTTCTTGATTTTTTATGACTATAACACCAGAAGTTTTAGATACCACTTGTGTAATACTAACTCATTTACTATTAGATATAGGATAAATAATATTAGCATCTAGTAGTTAAAATACTTCAGTGTAAACTACTTCTTTTAAGTGTGGATTCAATCTTTCTTGCATTTGACGAGATGGTTTAGCATTTTCTTCTAAATAAATACAATGAGACATAGAAGTGGACATATACCTTTTATATTTGCTATTATCCATCCCATAACACTTTGGATGGACAATAGCAAATATAAAAGGAAGGTTATAGATTCATCAATTGATTAATCCAAGCAAACCAGAAGGACAAACCATTCATGAGGAATACCTGAATTATTCACTTGACTCCATCTGTGATACATATATACCAGTTAAACATCCTCAATGTTCTGGTGGAGGATAAACCATACCGATAGAAATCCCGTGGTTATTAGACTGGTAATATAGTTATATATAGTAGTTAAATAACCCTGACAATCCAAAAGGACAAGCAATTCATGAGGATCATTTAGGTTCTGTACCATGCATGAGTAGAACATCCTCAACATTCCGATGGAGGACAAGCTATACCGATAGGAATGCCGTGGTTGTTTAACCGGTAGGTTGATGATACACTGATGACATAATTCCAGGCATAGCACCGACATTATGTCCATCACTATATCATGCATGAAGCATATAATACATACATAGATAAATATATAAATAAAAAATCAGCATTTTTAGAAGTTAACCAATAATATATATATATATGTTCACCCTTCACCGAAGGGTATAAGTGAACTACTCATTCTCCATTGCTACAGACAAGCAAGAAGTGCGGGCAGTTTTCATTACAACTGAAAATAAATAAACTTCTTTCACAAGGAACAATTGAAACACAACCACCTTCATTATCAATTAAGAAAAAAAAGTGGCGGCAGTTCAACTATCCGAATAGAAAGATACAACATAAATGTAGAGATACAGAGTATTGGTTGGAGTGTATCACAGACCGGCTTTGTATTTATCTTTCTTTCTTTCTTTTTCTCTCTTTTTCTTCCCTTGGATTACTCCCTTTTTAGCTCTAGGATGGTCGGCCTTGTATTTCTGCATTTGACCCTGAAATTTAAACATAAAGTATTTAAAACTTTAATTTTATACACACATTATAATTAATTATAATTTGATAATTTTTAGTTATTTTATCTTACAAAGTTGATTACTTGGTCATTATAGTTTACGCACTAATTACGGTTAATCAGACAATTTAAGTGCAAGTATACACGATCAATAAGTAATAAAGTGATAAGTAAAATATCGTTCACATAGAGAATTATTACTACTAATTTTCAAGTACTAACTTTATATCATTTCAATTTTATTTAAACAATTGGAATTGAATTATGAAATTACTAATTTAAAACTAAATCTAAACTTAATAATCAAGGGTTGAATTTACCAGATAAAAGAATTTAAGATTACAACTTTCCCTAATGCTTCGTATAAATCATTCCAACTCCCTTTCCAGTTAATTGATCAAAATAAGTTGTTAATTGAGAACTCTAAATTATTTATTATATCTTTTCTAATAGTTAGATAAAAATATCTCTCCTAATTAAATTACTATATTCCTATGTAAAATAATTTGGAATAGATTTATTAAGTTCAAACTCTCATAAAAGTTACACACGGTATATATGTATATTCCTATCCTATACACAAACCCAGCAATTCAATCCTAAGAAGAATTAACCAGACATATGTCATCATATTCAGATCTAAACCTAGAATTCATCTCCCAATTTCATCTAGGTTATCAAATTAATTGTTGGCCGCACAATCATATATTAAGCACAAAATATGACAAGCAACTCATGTATGATCAATAGAACTAGAATCGAGAGTAGATCAACTTAACTAAATATCAAGTTCTATTGCAATCTTAATAAAGATTTAGTTCATGATATAATTTAAAAACATCATTCTCAAATTAAACAATGTTTCAGAAAATTAAGAAGTAAAAGTAAGAGAAAAGAATGAAAACTTAGTTGCAATCTTCAATCTCTCTCTAGCCTTCAAGTCTAATCTTTTTCGTGTCACTTCCTTCGATTCTTGTCTTCAATTTTGTATCAATCCTTGGTCTTTTCTTATGTTAGCAGCCCCCAAAATCAGTCTATATCCATTCCAACTCAAACCCTAACATATATGTAGCATTAAGGTTCAATTTCGGCCCCAAAATAAATCAGAATTCTCGTCCAGAGCCAACACCAGCGTCTAGGCACTTAAAACCAGCGCAAGGGCACTGACTTTCTACCCTTCCAGCGCTGTTTAGGCGCAAGTGCGCTAATCCCCTTTTAAGCCTAAAGCTTCCCTTGCTGCTTAGCCTTTAAAACTCCAACACTTACGCTTCAAATTGACCTTGTTTCCTTCCAAATGATCTTGTTTTCTTCCAAATGATGATCCCTACAAAATAACACCAAAACATACAAAAAAAATAAAAATGAAAAAAAAATATTAGAAAACTTGCAATTTCATCAAGCCGAAAATACTCAATTCGTAGGTATAAAACCCACTCATCAAATACCCCCAAACTTAAATGTTTGTTTGTCCTCAAGTAAAATACTAAGAACAAAAACCATAAAAATTTAACCCTAACAACCAACTACTCAAACAATGGATCAATAAGAATCTGAATAATGAGGCCAAAAGTTTCTACAAACAATAATTCACGAGAAACTTCAAAACAGTGCAAAATTTATCAATTTAACTTACTCCTTAATTTTACCTCCACTCATAACCCTTTAAATACATGTACATGTCCAAACTGTCAAGTTAGTCATCACTCAAATACATTTATGTAATCAAGCGCTCCACAGGAGATACTCAATATGAAATCTATGAACTTACGTTTCACATCAACCTCTGCTTATTAAGGCAAAACATATAACTAGAAGGTCCAAAGATTCTTCTTTTTTTTTTTCTCTATCTTTTTTTTTTCTCTCTTTTCATTCGGTCGGTAGGTGCATTTTATGCTCCATCCTCACCTCTTATTGAGCTAGTGCGTTTTACGCTCCATCTCGCATTTTCTTGAACGAGTGCATTTTATGCTCCATCTCATTTTTAACATGTGTTTATGAGCGAGTGCGTTTTACGCTCCATCTCTAATCACCACATGTCCATTTCTTGTTTCTTACCTTCCTATTTCTTTTTTTTTCTAACTCATGAAAAATCAAATCAAAATAATTTTCAAAAACTTTCTTTTTTTTATACTATTATTTTTTTTATGTACTAACACATCATAACCAATATTTCCTCCAAACTTATATGAATACCTCTATTCGCTTTGAATGATGCTTAAATAAGTTTTGTAATGTTTCAATGATATCTCTCACAAGTATTTAACCAAATAAATTTTCTAAATAATAACTAACCAAAACAGATGGATACGCGCTCATGCATGGAAAGATCACAATAAGTGTAAAACCAACTAGTATGTCAAACTATAGACTCAACATGTTCATTAATTTTCCTTGAATTAATAATTAATCTCATTCATCATTGGCTATGATCAAATTCAATCAACCCATTGCTCAAGTCGTACTAAAACTTGTTATTTAAAGTGCAAAATATGCTATCTAAATGCATACCTAATAATGCAAATGCAAACAAGAAAACACCCCCAAACTTAAACTAAACATTGTCCTCAATGTATAAAGTAGAAAAAATTAAGACAGAGGACTTTTCTGAGATTTCTCTAGTTCGCATCGTCATTAGCGTCTGCATCATCCGCTGAGTCGGGAGTGTATTCAGGAAACATAGGTGGGTTGTTCTTGGCTCCTAGTAAGGCATTGTGTGTGGCCCAACTTTATGTCAATCCTTGGGACTTGCAAGCAATTGGCATACCAAATAAAATGAACTAATAATCTAATATCATAATTACTCCTAAAAAAATACTAAATTAACATAAACATGAATTAAAAACTAAAAGCTAAATTTTGGGTTGCCTCCCAAATAGCGCTTGTTTTATAGTGTTCAGGCGGACTACTTCCTGTTTCATCCCAGGTTGGCAAGGGTAATAGAGGTCTTTTCATGATCAATGTCGCCGCCCCAACAGTGCTTCAATCTCTGCCCGTTCTCATTAAAAGTTCTCTTCTAATTAGCTTCCTTAACTTTGACTACTCCAAGTAGGAGCACCTCCTCTTTATATAGCTTGGCATTCTCAAGAGGATCTGAAATACAATTTCCTACGAATACCCCATTCACTGTCTTTTCAACCAAATCAACTCGAAAATATTCTTCCGCTTCCTTTGGAAATTTCATAGCTGAAAATACATTGAATGTAACCTCTTGATCTTGGACTCGTATAATTAGCTCACCTTTCTATGCATCAATGAGTGTTCTTCCTATTGCTAAGAATGGTCACCCANTATAATAAGCTCACCTTTCTATGCATCAATGAGTGTTCTTCCTATTGCTAAGAATGGTCACCCAAGAACAATAGGTATTTCCCTGTCTTCCTCAAAATCTAAGACTATGAAATCAGTTGGAAAAATGAACTTATCTAGTTTAACTAAAACGTCATCAACTATGCCCCTTAGATAACTGAGTGATCTATTTGCAAGCTGTAATGTAAATTTGGTAGGCTTTGCTTCATTCAAACTCAATTGCTAATAAATTGAGAATGACATCAAGTTAATACTAGCTCCCAAGTCACACAATGTTTTTCCAAACAATTGATTGCCTATTGTGCATGGAATTGTAAAGCTACCCGGATCTTTGAGCTTTGGTNTCAATTGCTAATAAATTGAGAATGGCATCAAGTTAATACTAGCTCCTAAGTCACACAATGTTTTTCTAAAAAATTGATTGCCTATAGTGCATGGAATTGTAAAGCTACCCGGATCTTTGAGCTTTGGTGGTAGCTTCTTTTGAAAAATAGCACTGCACTCCTCCGTAAGCGCCACTGTATCAAAATCGCCTAGTTTTCTCTTCTTTGACAAAATTTTCTTCAAAAATTTTACATAGTTAGGCATTTTCTCCACTGTTTCTGTGAAAGGGATATTTATTTAGAGCTTCTTAAACACTTCCATGAATTTAGAGAACTCCTTATCCCATTTCTGTTTCTGCAAACGTTGTGAAAACGGCACAGGAGGCACAATAGGACTCTGCTCACCTCCATTAGAACATGCAACTGGATCTTCTTCTTTCTTTTCATGCTCTATATTCTTGCTATCTTTTATTTTTCTACCCTTAGTATTATCTCAATGTGATTGTTTTGGAGTTCCACCAACAACCTCATGTAACTCTTTTCTGCTTCGTAATGTAATAACATTGCAATGCTCTTTACCTTCCCTCTTAGGATTGACCTCCGTATCACTAGGTAGAGTGCCTTGAGGTCGATTGTTAATGGCATTAGCGAGCTGACCCATTTGGTTTTCCAGGTTTTGGATTGATACTTCCATACTATTCATCCTTGTCTCACTCTGTGCTATGTACCTAGAAAGCAGCTCCTCCAAATTTGACTTCTTTTCCTGTTGAGGTGGAGCTTGATTCTGAAATTCTAGTGGGTATGATTGTGTTGGAGCAAAAGTTTTGGCCTTGATTATTATTCCAAGACAAGTTCGGATGAGTCCTCCAACCAGGGTTATAATTGTTGAAATTATTGCTATGTTGCTGCCTGTTAAAGTTACCAACGTATTGTACCGACTCTGAACTAATTGCACATTGATTGCTCTGATGGTTCCCAGCACACAATTCATACATTCTGAATAGGTTCCGCCACTAAAGCATCAATCCTCTTTGTCAATGTAGCAATATGTGCAGCCAATGGAGTAACTGCATCAACTTTATAAATCCCAGCTTCCTTTTGTTGATTGATCCTTGTAGAGGGCCACTGATAATTGTTGGCAACCATTGTTTCCAATAACTCATAAGCTTCATTAAAAAAATTTCCCATCAATGCCCCACCTGCAGCTGCATCGATACTGGTTTGGGTAGCACAACTCATTGTAAAATGTTTAAACTTGCAACCACTTAGGAATACCATGGTGAGGGCATTTTCGAAGTAAATCCTTCAATCATTCTCAAGCTTCATATAGAGTCTCAGAATCATGTTATGCGAATGATGTGATATCATTTCTTATCCTTGTAGTTTTAGCTGGTGGAAAGAATTTAGCTAAAAAAAAATTGAGCTAAATTTGTCCATGTAGTAATAGAACCCGACGACAATGAATACAACCAACTCTTTGCCTTATCACGAACTGTAAAAGGGAAAAGTCAGAGTCTAATCGCATCTTTAAAAATCCCATTGTACTTGAACGTGTCATAAATCTCAAGAAAACTCACCAAATGATCGTTTGGGTCATCGTTAGGCAAACCCCCAAACTACATTGAATTCTGAATCATTTGGATGGTACCTGGATTGATTTTGAAACTGTTTGCTTGAATTGCGGGCCTTTGAATGCTCGATTGTATTTATGTCACAAGCGGCATAGCATAATCCCTTAGCGATTTCTATTATTCTTTGGCCATAGTTTCTTGATTATGTATTTCTTGACACTGCTTTCGCAAGTTTCGAAGCCTTCTTTCGATTTCATTTTTGTACGGCAGTAGCTCCTGACCTGTAGATCGTGTTTGCATACAAAATTCAAGAGTACTTGCGAAAAAAAATTAAAATAAAAAATTAAATAAGTTTAAACTATGATCAAATTGATTGAAATTAATATTGAAATAACTACTAGAATAAATCCCTAGCAATAGCGCCAAAATATTGTTGTCCGAATTTCATATTGAAAATTTACGTGCAAGTATATACGATCAACAAGTAATAAAGTGATAAGTAAAGTATCGTTCCCACGGAGAATTAGTACTACTAATTTTCAAATATTAACTTTATATCAATTCAATTTTATTTAAACAATTGGAATTAAACAATGAAATTATTAATTTAAAACTAAATCTAAACTTAATAATCAAGGGTTGAATTTACTATATAAAAGAATTTAAGATTACAACTTCCTGTAACGCTTCGTATAAATCTTTTCAACTCTTTTTCCAATTAATTGATCAAAATAAGTTGTTAACTGAGAACTCAAAATTATTTATTAAACATATTCCGATAATTAGATAGAAATATCTCTCCTAATTAAATTACTATATTCCTATGTAAAATTATTTGGAATAAATTTATTTATTTCAAACTCTCATAAAAGTTACACACGGTATATAGGTATATTTCTATCCTATACACAAACCCAGCAATTCAATTCTAAGAAGAATTAACCAGACGAATGTCATCACATTCAGATCTAAACCTAGAATTCATCTCTCAATTTTATCTAGGTTATCAAATTAATTGTTGGCCACACAATCATATATTAAGCACAAAATATGACAAACAACTCATGTATGATCAATAGAACTAGAATCGAGAGTAGATCAATTTAACTAAACATTAAGTTCTGTTGCAATCTTAATAAAGATTTAATTCATAATGTAATTGAAAAACATCATTCTCAAATTAAACAACATCTCAAAAAATTAGGAAGTACAAGTAAGAGAAAAGAATGAAAACTTAGATGCAATCTTCAATCTCTCTCTAGCCTTCAAGTCCAATCTTCTTCGTGTCGCTTTCTTCGATTCTTGTCTTCACTTTTCTATCAATCCTTGGTCTTTTTTTATGTTAGCAACCCCCAAAATCAGTCTATATCCATTCCAACTCAAACACTATCATATATGTAGTACTAGGGTTCAATTTCAGCCCCAAAATAAGTCAGAATTTGCATCAAAAGCTAACACAAGGGCCTAGGCACTTAAAACTAGCACAGGGACGCTGACTTTTTGCCCTTCTAGCACTATTTGGGTGTTGTTTGGGCACAGCTGCACTGATCACCTTTTAAGCCTAAAGTTTCCCTTGTTGCTTGGCCTTAAAAATCCAACACTTATGCTCCAAATTGACCTTGTTTCCTTCTAAATGATGATCCCTACAAAATAACATCAAAACACAAAAAAAAAATAAAAAAATATAAAATATTAGAAAACTGGTAATTTCATCAAGCCGAAAGTACTCAATTCGTAGGTAATAAACCCACTCATCACCTAGTGAGGCTAAATTCCTTTTGCTAATGTTAAGCCTATAAGCTTGGTTTAACACCTTTTGCTTCTGTTGATCTAGGTCAGAGCAAAGTTAAATGCATTTTACTTCGATTGGGCCTCCTGGGCTCAATTCACACTAGGTAGAATGCTTGGTTGTTGTCGAGTCTTTTGAGCTTAATCCAAGCTAGGTTAAATGCCTTTTGCTTTTGTCGAGCCTTCGGAACCCAATCTAAGCTAGGCTAAATGCCTGTCATCGTTATTAAGCCTCTTAGGCTCACTCTAAGTTAAGTTGAACACATTTACTACTGTTGAGCCTCTTGGATAAATCTAAAGTAGCCTTTGCTATAGTTGAGAGTCTTAGGCTCAATCTGAGATAGGTTGAACGTCTTTTGTTGCTATTGAGCCTCCTAGGATCAATCCGAGCAAGGCAAAACACCTTTTGTTGTTGTGCCTTCTAGGCTTAATCCAAGCAAGGTTGAATGCGTTTTGTTTCTATTGAACCTCCTAGGCTCAAATTGCACTAGCCTAAACACCTTTGCCATTGGTGAGCCTCCTAGAATCAATCTGAGCTAGGTTGAATGCCTTTTTCTACTATTTAGCCTCATGGGCTCAATCTAAGTTAGGTTGAAAGCCTTTTTCTACTATTGAGCCTCCTAGGCTCAATCTTAGCTTGGCTAATACCTTTTGTTGTTATTGAGCCTCTTGGCCTCAATCTGAGCTAGGCTAAATACCTTTTGCTGCTATTGAACCTCTTGGACATAATCCAAGCTAGCTTATAAGCCTTTTGCTACTATAGAGCCTATTGGGTTCAATCCGAGCTAGGCTGAATGTCTATTGAATTTTTTAAGCCTCTTGGGCTCAATTTGAGCTAGGCTGAATACCTTTTTCTTCGGTTAATCCTCTTGGACTCAATCCGAGCTAGGCTAAATGTCTTTTGCGACTATTAAGCCTATTGGGCACAATCCAAGCTAAGTTGAATGCTTTTTTTAGCTGTTAATCCTTCTGGCCTCAACCTAAACTAGGCTAAACACCTTTTTCTACTGTTGCACCTCCTGGGCTCAATCTTAGTTAGGCTGAATATCTTTTTTTGCCTTTGAGCCTCCTAGGCTCAACTTGAGCTAGGCTAAATGTATTTTGCTTCTTATGAGCCTCTTAGACTTAATTCGAGATAGGTTGAATGCCTTTTACTGATGTTGAGCCTTCTTGGCTCAATCCGAGGTAGGCTAAATGTCTTTTACTTCTGTTGAGCCACTTGGGCTCAATTTGAGCAAGGCATAATGCCTTTTACTTTTGTTCAGCCTCTTGGACTCAATTTGGCAACAGTTTCCAAAGAGTTGAAATGTAAAGGTGGAGAAATGAATAATCTGGGATAATCTTTGTTTGACAACATCGGAGCTTGGGGTTGTTGATCACTAGAATAATTTACTAACCTGCCCCATATAACTATATGTTGAAGATATATGTAGCTGGTTCACCAAACTCATTTTCTGGGATGTTGGACTTGGTTTTTCTGAAGGTCGTGATCTTTTTGCCTGTGGAAGGCCAAGCTGAACAAAGTATTTGTCTCTAGATAATCAAATCAAATAAATTGATCCATCAATATAGAGCATAAAATTCTTCTTCTATCTTTACTATAGAGCACATTGTGGCCCATGCTTAGTGAGTAGAAGAAAGGTTAACTATTTCTTGTTGTTTCCAAACTCCTTCAATAAAGATTATGGCATGTTCATAACCTGCTCAAGTTGTAGGTTTGTTGACCTCCAAGATCTTCCCTTTTGTGTCAACAATATTGGGTTTTCTACAAGGAGGAGTTTGTTATCATGGTCAAAACCTTTATTTGTTCGTACTGAGAGAACTACAACTTTTGTTATAACTAATCATTGAGGTCTTTAAATGTATTGTCATTGTTCAATCAAATGCTCAAAAAAATAGCTCCCTAAGAGAAAATGTGAGTTGTGGCATTAACATTTACTTAGCTGAGTGAGGACCCAGAGTTGATTTGGCCAAGATGCTTTGGAATGAAAGTCATGTGGTTCATAGATTTGTGGTTTCTACCACTTTTTTTTGCTTGAGTTGGACAAAATGTTTCTACTAAGAGTGAGCAATCCGTCCAAGAGGTTGTTGAGCAGTAATAAGTTAGTTTGATCTAAGGTCAAGGGTTGTGACCCAAGCTAGGGCAAAGTTTGGAACTTTATACTTCAATTAGTTGCCCAACTTTATGTAATTTCTGCTAAGGAAAGGAGAAGTGAGTACTTGAAGACTATGAACTTTATTTTTTTTTAGTTTCATTTAATTGATGGCAGCCAAGGTCACAGTGAGAGCTACGTTGATGTCCCAAGATGATCTATAAAGAGCTATAGCCAATATTTTTAGATTGGTGAAAAAAATCTCAACTCCGCGAGTCTTTGTAAAACCCACTGTAGTGTTATGCTGAAGCATAGAGGCAAGACTCTGATATCTATTAGGAGCTTCTAAGTAATGTTGCCAACCACTAATGAGTTCCACATTGGTTTGATGCTTCTTTGGATGTTCCGAACATTAATTAAATAAGTAAATAGGTTGGAAGTTAGATTATATTATTATTAATGGGCAAAAATTGATATTTTGAAATTACTAGACCAAATGAACGAAATTGGAAAGCTTAAGGACCAAGGAGAAAAAAGTGAAAAATTTCAAGGAGACTGCCACCGTCTGAATGCTCCTCCACAATTTGAATGTACCTGCAAGCTCAAGTTCCAAGGTTAATAGCCGAAAAGAAGGAATTCTAGTGGATCACCACTGTCCAGATGCTAATCACCACCGTCTGAACGATCTTAAACTGCCTAGCCCTTTTCTTCTCCACCAAGTCATGGAAGGCTACCTCTAATTGGTTCTTCTTGCAACCTCTGTCGCCCACGGAGTTCTATAAATACCCCACCCCGCTTCCTAGTTTTATATTATTCACTTTTTTGGAAGACATTCTCTCCCTAGCTACATTCTCCCTTCTACTTTTCCTTACTTTCTCTTTTTACTTGTAGGGTTGAACTTCTCTCACTTTTCCTAACCTTTCCTTGTCCTAGAAAAGTGGTGGTTTTCAATCTATCCTCAGGAAACAATTTAGAGCTCTTATTTTAGTTTCCAATTATCTTGTATTTTCAACCGTACTTGGAGGGAT
>CAUOFW020009947.1:0-30310 GCA_963454935.2 Ilex paraguariensis
TTGGCTTCTATAACCACCTCACTTTGCAAGTGGTTTAGCACTATCTTCATTGACAGATAACATCATTTCAACCAATACAAATAGTTACCTTCCTTGTATGCCAGTCAGCCACCTTATTTGACTTTAGCTCCAAGGTATGCAAAGATATTGAAAGAAAACTGAAAATTGTTTCTGAGGTTTAATTGAGAAATTTGATTGGATAATGAGAAAGATTTCTCAAAATTCGATCAAGAATCTCATTATCTGATATTCTGCTGCCACATCACTGACCGTCCAATACTGTCAAACTGATGCCCATTTTTTTTTTTAAAAGAGTAATGTTACATAATTTAAATAAAATTTAAGAAATTGTAACTCAAATGCATATCATCTTTTAGATGAGCAGGTTTCATCAATTTTTTCAATTAAACTTACTCATCTAACATACATCTAATGGATGATATGTATTTGAGTTGTAATTTTTGACTTTCATTTAAATTATGTTAAATTTTCCCTTTTTGAATTCTTATAGGTCATTTTACCAGCCATGAAAGGATCTTTCTTCTGAACATTCTGTTGCACAAAAGATGGATGAAATCCATGCTTGCCAAACTCTTCTGGTGATAAAATGGTCATTCAGATATATGGGTTATGTAGCAACGGACCTTTAGTCTAATGATACTTCTTACCTTATGAAAACTTTATTTTCTTTAGGTCAAGGGTTCAAGTCCCTCTTCCCCCTTGCCCCTCCCCCCAAAAAAAGAAAAGATATATGGGTTATGTTGCTTTTCAGAAGTGGATGATGAAGAAGGGTCAAGGAGATAGAAAATTTACTAGGTGGTGGTTTTTTTGTTGGAGGACAAAAATGACATTGAAAGAGAAACATTAGATAATGTTTCTACTTATATAACTTAGTTGCGGTTGTCCCGTGAAAGAAATTTTTTTGGTTAATAGTATTTTTGGTCCTTGAAATATGTATTGTTTGTTAGTTTAGTCATCATTATATTAATTTTGTCAATTTAATCCTTACAATATTCAATTCGTGTCATTTTGCTTCACAATCAGTTAATTCGTCAATTTTTTTTAATGGAGTGACTACGTGTCATTTTTTTAATATTTCATATATTTAGGGACTAAAATGACAAGGATTGAATACTTTATAAACTAAATAGATAAAATTGATATAATGAGAACACAACTAATAAAAAATGCATTATTAACCCGAAATTTTTTTGGTTTAAAATTAAAAATCTAATTACATGAGTGATTTAAATGTTTACTATATTTAAAAGATAATTATGGTATAAATATTTATCGTGGTTAAAATATTAAATAAAAATAAATTTACTGTAATTAAAAATTAAAAAATAAGTCGTAATATAATGGAAAATATAGTAATACAAAGATAGATATATAAGTCGTAATATAATGGAAAATATAGTAATACAAAGATAGATTTGACTTAGAAGTGCTATTATTGACATTTATTAAAAAATAAAAATAAAAGGGATGATGTTGAGTTTGTCGTTCCCGTTGATTTTTTTTTTTTTCAGTAAGTGTTGCCTGTTGATTGACTGAAAGGAAAATATGTTATTGGAATCGGTAAGACTAACCAAATTTTACGGTCAAACTTAAAGTTCAAATGATATGGTAGTTGATTATTGAGAGTTTTTATTGGGACCTAAATGTCATGACACCAATAAAAGAAGCTCAAGTCAACTGCCATGTCATTTGAGCTACAAATTTCATCCCAAATTTTGGTTACTCTAGCATTACTCTATTGGAATATACGTGATGTTAAAAGATAAGTAGTTTCGGTTCGAAATTTTTTTTTTAAAAAAAGGTAAATTTCACATGTGTCGCCTTACATTTAAACAAATAACATGGTGACCCCCGACATTTTAATAATAACACAACAATCCCTTGACATTTACATGTGACAGAGATGTCAACCAAAAAAAATTCTTATAATTTAAAATATGCACTTCATTTGAATGAAGAGCTAATGTTTTAAGACAACTATGCCGCTAATTTATCATATAAAAAAACAATCAAGTCCCCCCCTAAATTAATTACAAAATTATATAACTTGTTTATTAAAATTTCTTCATGAATTCAATAATATGTTAACAAAATAATTTTATTTCTAAATCCACCTTAAATTTTATCAATTTTAATAATTCACACAGTTTGTTTATAGAAGAACCATTAATTTTGATTAATTTTATTTACAAACTTAGATCAATGGGGGTGGACTTAGTCATCAATGGAATAAGTTTAGTCACTAATTGATGGATACATAATGGGGTGGACTTGTTCATTAAATGGGTGTACATAGAATAAGTGAGTTTACTTATAAAAGAAATGTATATAATATGAGTTGGGTATAAAAGATATGGACTTAATAATTTGATAATAGCAACTTAACGAGGGTGAGAATGAATATTTGTGGGGTGAAAATAGTCCCACTTTTTTTTTATTGGGGTCTAGTTAGTGTTAGTGTTATACTTCGTTTGGTAGGATAGAA
This sequence comes from Ilex paraguariensis, assembly GCA_963454935.2. Taxonomy (NCBI): domain Eukaryota; kingdom Viridiplantae; phylum Streptophyta; class Magnoliopsida; order Aquifoliales; family Aquifoliaceae; genus Ilex; species Ilex paraguariensis. Next base: position 2,507 of record CAUOFW020009947.1, read on the forward strand.
AAATTGAAGGATAGAAAGTTAAAATGATCAAAAGTTAGATTAATAGATAAAACATCATATTTTGTAAGGAATGAAATTAGGAAGAATGTAAAAGTAGATAAATGAGTTTTTCTTTCAACTCACAAAAATCAATATCTCCAAAATTATGAGAAAAAATTGATGGAAAGTTATGTATGTGTGTTGAAATATATGTTATCTGTCTATGTATCATTTGGCAAATACATATATTATGTTTATCAATTGTATATTATGTATACATTAATTTTATCTATAGATATAATAGCAAAATATGTATTTAAATATTTTAAAAAAATACTTTTTTCATTTTACCATACACAAAAAAATCAATCCTTCTAATTTTTAGTCAGTCTTACTAAACACAAAGAAATACAGGAAAGATTCATTCCTTAAAAGATAAAAATTATATCACTCACACTTTCTATTTTTTCATTCATCCTACCAAACGGACCATTAGTGTCTGGGTCTTAAGGTTAGGGTTTGGATTAGAATCCAAGTTTGACGAGGGTAAATAAGTATTTTTAGACAAATTGTTAACACCGGTGACATTTTAATGTCGATTAGGGTCTTTGTGTTATTTTTGAAATGTTAGAAGTGTCAATAACATTTGACTTAATTATATGAGGACCCTTTTCTTTTTTTACCAAACAAATAAACAATTCACTCAGTTAGAAAATTACTCTGATATCTTTTATTTTTTATAATTTTTTCAAACAAAAAGAGGGCATTTATAGATAGCTATCGTTGGAACAATGGTTTTTTCACCCATGGTGATTATCAAACCAAGAGAAGGAGCTCCACAGTTGCAAAACGAAAAAAGGATGAGTCGTGGGACGCAAGATATACCTTCTAGAGCTCACTCATACCCTCAACGCCCTTCTCTTGCAAGAAATCAGGGCTTAGGGCATAGGGGTATATTGACGAGCCCAAGTTCGACTGGGTCAGGCCCAACTAATTAATTAAGCCCGATTCAACTACAAAGTGGGTCACGCCCAATTTATGGATTTGACCCAGTCTAAAGATCTAAGAGTCTAAGAAGATTAGAGTATGTGTGTAGCAATCATCGAGATAGTCACTCTCAAAGATCAATACAATCTTTAATTGNATTTCTAAATCCACCTTAAATTTTATCAATTTTAATAATTCACGCAGTTTGTTTATCGAAGAGCCATTAATTTTGATTAATTTTATTTACAAACTTAGATCAATTGGGTGGATGTAGTCATCAATGGAATAAGTTTAGTCACTAATTGATGGATACATAATGGGATGAACTTGGTCATTAAATGGGTGTACATAGAATGAGTGAGTTTACTTATTATAGAAATGTATATAATATGAGTTGGGTATAAAAGATGTGGACTTAATAATTTGATAATAGCAACTTAATGAGGGTGAGAATGGATATTTGTGGGGTGGAAATAGTCTCACCTTTTTTTTATTGGGGTCTAGTTAGTGTTAGTGTTATACTTCGTTTGGTACGATAGAAAAGTTGAAGGGTAAAAAGTTAAAATGATAAAAAGTTAGAGTAATAGATAAAACATCATATTTGGTGAGGAAGGAAAATGGGAAGAATGTAAAAGTAGATAAATGAACTTTCTTTTCAACTCACAAAAATCAATATTTCCAAAATTATGAGAAAAATTGATGGAAAGCTAATTATGTGTGTTGAAATATATGTTATCTGTCTATGTAACCTTTGATAAATGCATATATTATGTTTATCAATTGTATATTGTGTATACATTAATTTTATCTATAGATATAATAGCAAACTATGTATTTAAATATTTAAAAAAATAAAAAAAAATACTTTTTCATTTTATCAAACACAAAAAAATCAATCCTTCTAACTTTTAGTCATTCTTACTAAACACAAAGGAGTACAGGAAAGATTCATTCCTTAAAAGATAAAAAGTACATCACTCACACTTTCTATTTTTTCATTCATCCTACCAAACGGACCATTAGTGTCTGGGTCTTACGGTTAGGGTTTGGATTAGAATCCAAGTTTGACGAGGGTAAAGAAGTATTTTTAGACAAATTGTTAACACCGGTGACATTTTAATGTCGATTAGGGTCTTTGTGTCATTTTTGAAATGTTAGGAGTGTCAATAACATTTGACTTAATTATATGAGGACCCTTTTCTTCTTTTATCAAACAAATAAACAATTCACTCAGTTAGAAAATCACTCTGATATCTTTTATTTTTTATAAGTTTTTCATACAAAAAGAGGACATTTATAGAGAGAGCTATCGTCGAAACAATGGTTTTTTCAACCATGGTGATTATCAAACCAAGAGAAGGAGCTCCACAGTTGCAAAACAAAAAAAGGATGAGTCGTGGGACGCAAGATATACCTTCTACCTATTCCAGATCTCACTCATACCCTCAACCCCTTTCTCTCGCAAGAAATCAGGGCTTAGGGCATAGGGGGATGTTAACGAGCCCAAGTTTGACTGGGTTAGGCCCAACCAATTAATTAAGAGCGATTCAACTACAAAGTGGGTCACGCCCAATTTATGGATTTGACCCAGTCTAAAGATCTAAGAGTCTAAGAAGATTAGAGCATGTGTGTAGCAATCATCGAGATAGTCACTCTCAAAGATCAATACAATCTTTAATTGTACTTACCCTTAATTGTAGTTATCCTCCCCGAAGAACTAGTACATTTATTCTCATGTCACCACCTCAACTAAGGTTCTGTGTCTATAAATTATAAGCCATCTCCATATGAGAGGAACATCTCTCTACACACTCTCACATAGTTATATCTCTCTCTTAGCTACCATACCTATCCCAGAGCTTACATTTGCTCTCTCACTCACTTTACTTTATTAATAAAGGTTATTTAGCCACCGTTNTCATCTCCATATGAGAGGGACATCTCTCTACACACTCTCACATAGCTATATCTCTCTCTTAGCTACCATACCTATCCCAGAGCTTACATTTGCTCTCTCACTCNCCATCTCCATATGAGAGGAACATCTCTCTACACACTCTCACATAGTTATATCTCTCTCTTAGCTACCATACCTATCCCAGAGCTTACATTTGCTCTCTCACTCACTTTACTTTATTAATAAAGGTTATTTAGCCACCGTTGTCGTTCTCGAAGTGGAGTAGATTTTTCTAACCGAACCACTATACATCTAGGTGTTGACCAGTATTTGTTTTTTACTATTGATTACTTTATTTATTATTCATTAATCACTTGAATGTTGATTATGCATAAGTTTGTTTTGTGTATCATCAGTTTAGCGTTGTCTATAGGAAACGATTGAGTTTTCTACTACTATTCTCTTCTCACATCCATGGCAATCACAAGCAAGTCGATGAATCAACAACCGGAGGACAACAACCAAGCCTTCCAGGAGGAGGCTTCACCTCCACCTGTACCAACAAAATTGTCCACTATGACAACTCTTGCGGTCATGCAGTTGTTGGTAAATCAAAACTAGTAAATCATCTAGCTGATGCTCGCCACGGGAGGCGTCACCCCTCAACCTGTGGAAACAGTACTCCCTCCAATTGGAGAAATGTCATAGCTTCCCCACTCTAAGCCCTAAGGTGCTCCGCACCATGGCACCCAATGTCAGGGCACCCCTCGCCAAGAAGTCCCCTCACTGCGTACAGACACCTCACAAGTTCCCCCTCCTCATGTACTTGCTCCACATGTAGCCGACTATCCTAGGCAAGAGGATGAGGGAGAGAACCAATATGCAGATCAAGAAATCTAAAACAATGATTCAATAGAGGATGTCCCTAACCAATAGGACAAGAAGATCAAGGAGGTGCAAAACCAGAGTGGCGATGCCCTCAATGCTATCAAAGCACAGGCACCGAAGACGGTGGATTATTTGATAAAGTGTATTGACACCGTTTGTTACAGATGTTGTCAATTACCCCCTACCCTCGAAGTTCAAGATACTTTCCCTCTTGATCTTGGATGGCACCAATGACCCCTTAGATCATCTGGACACATATAAATCTCTCATGCAACTCCAAAACGTGCTTGATGAGATCACGGGTAGAGTCTTCTCTACCACCTTGAAGGGATCTATTCGACAATGGTTCGCAAAGATCAAACTCTCTTCTATCTACTGCTTCATGGAGCTGAGCAAGTCCTTCGTCTCCCACTTTATTGGGGGCCGCCGCCACCAAAAACCAGTTATTCGCCTGCTCACCATCAAGCAAGATTGGGATGAAGGCCTTAGGAGCTACCTCACTCATTTTAACGATGAGGCTCTCCAGATCGAGGAGCTAGACGATAAGGTAACCATGACTGCCTTTATTGCAGGTCTACGCTCCTCTAGTTTTATGTTCTCTATCCTGAAGAAGTCACCCTCCAGCATGCTTGAGCTACTATCAAGGCCACAAAAATACATGCACGCCGAGGATGTCACCAAAGCCTAACGATGTGAGTCCTCCCGAGGAAGAGAGCAAAAGAAGGACACCCACGAGGACAAGTGGAAGGCAGAGAACAAGAGAAAGAGGACAGAGAGAGTCTTTGCCAATGACCACCTCGGTCCCATACCCCAGAGAGAATGGAAGGCCTTCACACCTCTCAATGCCTCGGTGGAGCACATCCTGTTCCAGATATATGACGACCTTATGTTCCGCTGGCCAAGGAAGATGGAGTCTACCCCAAACCTTAGGAATCCAAGTAAATACTATCACTTCTACCACGACTATAGCTACGAAACTGACATATACTTTGAGTTAAAGAGGTAGATTCGAGGAGCTTATTTAGCGTGATTAATTACGGTAGAATGTGGCTGGCCGAGGATGGGCCCCATCCATGGTAGGAACCAGGATGATTAAGAACGCTAGCAACCCCTAGGAGAGATCCAAATGATCTCTAGAAGGTTAAAAGAAGAAGGTGACTACAACTCTGCCAGGAAAACACATACTAGGAAAGCCAGGTAGGCAGAGTCGAATGACTCTCGCCCGACGATGACACCTCGGCATGAGGAAGAAAAGGTCATCACCTTCTCGGACAAAAATCTCGAGGGAATCCAATTCCTTCATGATGATCCTCTAGTCTTAATCATGATGGTAGCCAACTACCAGGTTCAGAGAATTTTGGTCAATAGCGACAGCTCAGCTGATATTCTGTTCACACCAGCCTTTGATAACCTCTATCTTGGTAGGGAGAGATTGCAACTTATCAAGATTCACCTTGTTGGCTTCTCAGGGGAGAGGGTTTATCCCTTGGGTTCCGTCACCTTGCTAGTCATAGTAGGAAAAACGCCAAGAAGTTCCACCATTATGGTGAACTTCCTTGTACTAGACTATCCCTCTAACTACAACCTCATTCTTAGGCGCCCTACACTTAACACCCTAAGGGCAATGCCGTCCACCTACTCCCTACTCCTCTATTTCCCAACCACCAGTGGGATCAGAGAAGTCAGTGGAGACTAGGTCTTTGCCCGGGAATTCTACATGACCTCTATGAGGACCAGAAGGCCATAGAAGACTCTACAAGTTGAAGTACTTAACCCATGGGATGACAACACTTTGGAGAAAAAGGAACCAGTAGAAGAACTTCAGCTAGTAGAGCTGGACAAGAGCCTTCCAAATAGGAGAGTCTATATAGGCTCCTCAATTTCCCAGGAGCGAACATCTCATCTGATAGACTTCCTCAGGCAAAACATGGATGTCTTCGCCTAATCGCACGAAGGCCTAGATGGCATCAACCCCAAGGTAGCCACCCACTGGCTCAATGTGGACCCCAAGTACAAATCGGTCTACCCAAAGCTAAGGAATATAAACATTGAGAGAGGCTAGGGCATGGAGAAAGAAGTAGAGAAGCTTCTAAAAAATAGGTCAGTAAGACAGGTTGCCTACCTAGATTGGTTATCAAACGTGGTGATGGTTAGGAAGACCAACGGGAAGTGGCATCTCAGCGTGGACTTCATAGAGCTCAATAAAGCCTACCTCAAAGACAGTTATCCACTCCCAGACATCGATCTCCTTATTGATACCATTGCGGGACACGAGCTCCTGAGATTTCTAGATGTTTACTCCGGGTACAACCAGATTAGCATATTNGCCAATGGGAAGTGGCATCTCAGCGTGGACTTCATAGAGCTCAATAAAGCCTACCTCAAAGACAGTTATCCACTCCCACACATCGATCTCCTTATTGATACCATTGCGGGACATGAGCTCCTAAGATTTCTAGATGTTTACTCCGGGTACAACCAGATTAGCATATTCCCTCCAGAACATAAGAAAACCTCCTTCATCACCCCAAAAGGCACCTACTGCTACTGGGTGATGCCTTTTGGACTCAAGAACACCAGAGCCACATACCAGCGCCTCGTAAACAAAATGTTCGAGGCTCAGATTGGGAAGACCATGCAAGTCTACGTCGACGATATGCTAGTGAAAAGCATGGCCTCATCAGACCACGTGACACATCTCCATGAGACCTTCAGCATGCTAAGAGCCTACAGGATGAAGCTAAACCCTAAAAGTGTGCCTTCGATGTTAGTTCATGAAAATTATTAGGCTTCATAGTCAACAAAAAGGGTGTTAAGGTCAATCCAAATAAGATTCAAGCTATCTTAGAGTTGAAGTCCCCAGCCTCTGTGAAGGAGGTCCAGTGCCTTAACAGGAGGATAGCAGCCCTCAGTAACTTTGTCTCGAAGTCAACAGACAAGTGTTTGCCTTTTATTTAAGATCCTCTGCAAATATTTCCAATAGGGACTAGATGCAGAGGTGGCCTTCTAGAAGTTAAAGACCTACCTTGTTACACCCCCTTGATCTCCCATGCTATACCAGGAGAGATCTTATACCTCTACCTCTCCTCTTCGTCCTCCGTCGTGAGCTCTATCCATGTTAGGGAGGATACAGACATTCAAAAACCTATGTACTATGTAAGTAGAGTATACCGAGAATCATAGGTAACATATTCAAAGCTTGAGAAGTTGGCTTCGCACTTGTCATTGTCGTCAGACACCTACGTCATTACTTTTAGAGTCATACCATCATGGTTATTATAGATCAACCACTCAAGAGAATTCTAAAAAAGTCTGATGTATCTAATCGACTACTCAAATGGGTCATCAAGTTCAGTGAGTTCGACGTACAGTACCAACCAAGGGTAGCCATAAAAGCACAAGCAGTTGCGAACTTCGTGGCTAAGTTTACGCCACCACAGGAACCCCATGACGAATTACCATGTGCCCCTGCTCTCGCCTGCTCAATACATAGCGTCTTCAGTCATTATGAGGCAAGGCCCATCATTATCCTAAGAAAACCTAACAACNCAAGGCCCATCATTATCCTAAGAAAACCTAACAACTTGGAGATGGCCCCTAAAGACCAGATCCTAAGGCCAGAAGCCCCCACCTCCCTTGTACCAACTCCACCGGAGCCCTCAACACCCTCACTGGCCACAACAGTCTNCAAGAAGTCCCCTCACTGCGTACAGACACCTCACAAGTTCCCCCTCCTCATGTACCTGCTCCACATGTAGCCGAGTATCCTAGGCAAGAGGATGAGGGAGAGAACCAATATGCAAATCAAGAAATCTAAAACAATGATTCAACAGAGGATGTCCCTAACCAATAGGACAAGAAGATCAAGGAGGTGCAAAACCAGAGTGGTGNAAGAAATCTAAAACAATGATTCAACAGAGGATGTCCCTAACCAATAGGACAAGAAGATCAAGGAGGTGCAAAACCAGAGTGGCGATGCCCTCAATGCTATCAAAGCACAGGCACCGAAGACGGTGGATTATTTGATAAAGTGTATTGACACCGTTTGTTACAGATGTTGTCAATTACCCCCTACCCTCGAAGTTCAAGATACTTGTCCTCTTGATCTTTGATGGCACCAATGACCCCTTAGATCATCTGGACACATATAAATCTCTCATGCAACTCCAAAACGTGCTTGATGAGATCACGGGTAGAGTCTTCTCTACCACCTTGAAGGGATCTATTCGACAATGGTTCGCAAAGATCAAACTCTCTTCTATCTACTGCTTCATGGAGCTGAGCAAGTCCTTTGTCTCCCACTTTATTAGGGGCCGCCGCCACCAAAAACCAGTTATTCGCCTGCTCACCATCAAGCAAGATTGGGATGAAGGCCTTAGGAGCTACCTCACTCATTTTAACGATGAGGCTCTCCAGATCGAGGAGCTAGACGATAAGGTAACCATGACTGCCTTTATTGCAGGTCTACGCTCCTCTAGTTTTATGTTCTCTATCCTGAAGAAGTCACCCTCCAGCATGCTTGAGCTACTATCAAGGCCACAAAAATACATGCACGCCGAGGATGTCACCAAAGCCTAACGATGTGAGTCCTCCCGAGGAAGAGAGCAAAAGAAGGACACCCACGAGGACAAGTGGAAGGCAGAGAACAAGAGAAAGAGGACAGAGAGAGTCTTTGCCAATGACCACCTCGGTCCCATACCCCAGAGAGAATGGAAGGCCTTCACACCTCTCAATGCCTCGGTGGAGCACATCCTGTTCCAGATATAGGACGACCCTATGTTCCGCTGGCCAAGGAAGATGGAGTTTNAGGCAGAGAACAAGAGAAAGAGGACAGAGAGAGTCTTTGCCAATGACCACCTCGGTCCCATACCCCAGAGAGAATGGAAGGCCTTCACACCTCTCAATGCCTCGGTGGAGCACATCCTGTTCCAGATATATGACGACCTTATGTTCCGCTGGCCAAGGAAGATGGAGTCTACCCCAAACCTTAGGAATCCAAGTAAATACTATCACTTCTACCACGACTATAGCTACGAAACTGACATATACTTTGAGTTAAAGAGGTAGATTCGAGGAGCTTATTTAGCGTGATTAATTACGGTAGAATGTGGCTGGCCGAGGATGGGCCCCATCCATGGTAGGAACCAGGATGATTAAGAACGCTAGCAACCCCTAGGAGAGATCCAAATGATCTCTAGAAGGTTAAAAGAAGAAGGTGACTACAACTCTGCCAGGAAAACACATACTAGGAAAGCCAGGTAGGCAGAGTCGAATGACTCTCGCCCGACGATGACACCTCGGCATGAGGAAGAAAAGGTCATCACCTTCTCAGACAAAAATCTCGAGGGAATCCAATTCCTTCATGATGATCCTCTAGTCTTAATCATGATGGTAGCCAACTACCAGGTTCAGAGAATTTTGGTCAATAGCGACAGCTCAGCTGATATTCTGTTCACACCAGCCTTTGATAACCTCTATCTTGGTAGGGAGAGATTGCAACTTATCAAGATTCACCTTGTTGGCTTCTCAGGGGAGAGGGTTTATCCCTTGGGTTCCGTCACCTTGCTAGTCATAGTAGGAANAGGTTCAGAGAATTTTGGTCAATAGCGACAGCTCAGCTGATATTCTGTTCACACCAACCTTTGATAACCTCTATCTTGGTAGGGAGAGATTGCAACTTATCAAGATTCACCTTGTTGGCTTCTCAGGGGAGAGGATTTATCCCTTGGGTTCCGTCACCTTGCTAGTCATAGTAGGGAAAACGCCAAGAAGTTCCACCATTATGGTGAACTTCCTTGTACTAGACTATCCCTCTAACTACAACCTCATTCTTAGGCGCCCTACACTTAACACCCTAAGGGCAATGTCGTCCACCTACTCCCTACTCCTCTATTTCCCAACCACCAGTGGGATCAGAGAAGTCAGTGGAGACTAGTTCTTTGCCCGGGAATGCTACATNCCTCTAACTACAACCTCATTCTTAGGCGCCCTACACTTAACACCCTAAGGGCAATGCCGTCCACCTACTCCCTACTCCTCTATTTCCCAACCACCAGTGGGATCAGAGAAGTCAGTGGAGACTAGGTCTTTGCCCGGGAATTCTACGTGACCTCTATGAGGACCAGAAGGCCATAGAAGACTCTACAAGTTGAAGTACTTAACCCATGGGATGACAACACTTTGGAGAAAAAGGAACCAGTAGAAGAACTTCAGCTAGTAGAGCTGGACAAGAGCCTTCCAAATAGGAGAGTCTATATAGGCTCCTCAATTTCCCAGGAGCGAACATCTCATCTGATAGACTTCCTCAGGCAAAACATGGATGTCTTCGCCNTTGGAGAAAAAGGAACCAGTAGAAGAACTTCAGCTAGTAGAGCTGGACAAGAGCCTTCCAAATAGGAGAGTCTATATAGGCTCCTCAATTTCCCAAGAGCGAGCATCTCATCTGATAGACTTCCTCAGACAAAACATGGATGTCTTCGTCNAGTAGAAGAACTTCAGCTAGTAGAGCTGGACAAGAGCCTTCCAAATAGGAGAGTCTATATAGGCTCCTCAATTTCCCAGGAGCGAACATCTCATCTGATAGACTTCCTCAGGCAAAACATGGATGTCTTCGTCTAATCGCACGAAGGCCTAGATGGCATCAACCCCAAGGTAGCCACCCACTGGCTCAATGTGGACCCCAAGTACAAATCGGTCTACCCAAAGCTAAGGAATATAAGCATTGAGAGAGGCTAGGGCATGGAGAAAGAAGTAGAGAAGCTTCTAAAAAATAGGTCAGTAAGACAGGTTGCCTACCTAGATTGGTTATCAAACGTGGTGATGGTTAGGAAGACCAACGGGAAGTGGCATCTCAGCNAGTAAGACAGGTTGCCTACCTAGATTGGTTATCAAACGTGGTGATGGTTAGGAAGACCAACGGGAAGTGGCATCTCAGCGTGGACTTCATAGAGCTCAATAAAGCCTACCTCAAAGACAGTTATCCACTCCCAGACATCGATCTCCTTATTGATACCATTGCGGGACACGAGCTCCTGAGATTTCTAGATGTTTACTCCGGGTACAACCAGATTAGCATATTCCCTCCAGAACAGAAGAAAACCTCCTTCATCACCCCAAAAGGCACCTACTGCTACTGGGTGATGCCTTTTGGACTCAAGAACACCAGAGCCACATACCAGCGCCTCGTAAACAAAATGTTCGAGGCTCAGATTGGGAAGACCATGCAAGTCTACGTCGACGATATGCTAGTGAAAAGCATGGCCTCGTCAGACGACGTGACACATCTCCATGAGACCTTCAGCATGCTAAGAGCCTACAGGATGAAGCTAAACCCTAAAAGTGTGCCTTCGATGTTAGTTCATGAAAATTATTAGGCTTCATAGTCAACAAAAAGGGTGTTAAGGTCAATCCAAATAAGATTCAAGCTATCTTAGAGTTGAAGTCCCCAGCCTCTGTGAAGGAGGTCCAGTGCCTTAACAGGAGGATAGCAGCCCTCAGTAACTTTGTCTCGAAGTCAACAGACAAGTGTTTGCCTTTTATTTAAGATCCTCTGCAAATATTTCCAATAGGGACTAGATGCAGAGGTGGCCTTCTAGAAGTTAAAGACCTACCTTGTTACACCCCCTTGATCTCCCATGCTATACCAGGAGAGATCTTATACCTCTACCTCTCCTCTTCGTCCTCCGTCGTGAGCTCTATCCATGTTAGGGAGGATATAGACATCCAAAAACCTATGTACTATGTAAGTAGAGTATACCGAGAATCATAGGTAACATATTCAAAGCTTGAGAAGTTGGCTTCGCACTTGTCATTGTCGTCAGACACCTACGTCATTACTTTTAGAGTCATACCATCATGGTTATTATAGATCAACCACTCAAGAGAATTCTAAAAAAGTCTGATGTATCTAATCGACTACTCAAATGGGTCATCAAGTTCAGTGAGTTCGACGTACAGTACCAACCAAGGGTAGCCATAAAAGCACAAGCAGTTGCGAACTTCGTGGCTAAGTTTACGCCACCACAGGAACCCCATGACGAATTACCATGTGCCCCTGCTCTCGCCTGCTCAATACATAGCGTCTTCAGTCATTATGAGGCAAGGCCCATCATTATCCTAAGAAAACCTAACAACTTGGAGATGGCCCCTAAAGACCAGATCCTAAGGCCAGAAGCCCCCACCTCCCTTGTACCAACTCCACCGGAGCCCTCAACACCCTCACTGGCCACAACAGTCTACTGTAACATGTTGGAGACTGTATGTTAATGGTTCTTCCACTAGTGAGGGCAATGGTGCAGGACTGGTACTAATTAGGCCCTACGACACTCCACTCAAGTATGCATCTCCCTCCACTTTTCAGTATCAAACAACCAAGCTGAATATGAGACTCTCATATCAGGGTTGAAGCTCGCAATGGAGATGGGAGCCCTCTGCCTAACAGCTTATAGCAACTCACACCTGATAGTCAATCAAGTAAAGGGAGACTTTGAATTGAATGAGAAAAAGATGCAAGAATACCTGTCAGTCATCTAAGTTTTGTTGAAGAAATTCAAGCACTTTCAAATCCACCATGTGCCTAGAAAGGAGAATGCCATGGTGGATGCCCTTGCCAAATTCACATTTGCTAATATACTCATGGGCCCAACACTAACAGGCCACCAATTTGAGCCAAACAGGCTCAAGGCATAGGAGGACGATGTTAATTGTGCATCCTCCAAAGCTAATTGGATGACACCTATCCAATCCTTCTTAGAGGAAGACGTTCTCCCCCACAACCTAGTGAAAGCCAAAAATTTAAGAGTGAAAGCATCCAAATATGTCATCTTATGCAACACCCTCTACAAGAAGAGTTATTCATTGTCGCTACTCTGCTGCCTTACCCCTGAGGAAGCAGATTATGCCATGAAGGGATATATAGAAACCACTCAGGAGGTTGTGTGTTAGCTCTTAAAGTAGTAATGTAAGGCTATTATTAGCTTAGCATGATCAGAGACGCTCATGAGTTTGTGAGGAAGGGTGACAAATGTCAGCGCTTCGCAACTGTACCCAGACATCCACTAGAAGAGCTCACTACCATCCAAAGCCTATGGCCTTTCTCTATGTAGGGGATCAACATCCTAGGTTCTCTACCCATAAGTCGGGACCAATGCAAGTTTGTCGAGGTAGCCATCGACTACTTCTCCAAATGATAACAGCCAAGGCTTTAGCCAGAATAACATACCAAAAGGTGAAAAACTTGATCTAGAGGAGTATAGTTTGTTGCTTCGAAATACCTCATGCAATTGTAAGCGATAACGACAAGTAGTTTGACAATAAACTCCTTAAAAGCTTATATGTTAACCTATAGTTCAAGCAACTCCACTTCAGTCCAGCCCATCCATAGGCGAACGAACAGGCGGAGGTCACTGTCAGAACCATCCTTCACAACCTGAAAACCAGATTGGAGATTGCAAAAAGGCGATAGGTGGACGAACTATTAGGAGTACTATTGGCTTACCGGACAACGCCAAGAAGCCCCACGGGTGAGATCCCTTTTTCCTCAACCTATAGGATAGAGGCGATCATACTAGTTGAGATTAGGGTACACTTTTTTAGGGTTCAACACCATGACCCTACCACTAATGAAAAAGGTCTCTACATCAACATCAACTTGGTAGAGGAGGAAATGGAGATATACATGCTCAAGAATGCAGAGTACAAGCGTTGCATGATCAAGTACTATAACTCGAGGGTAAAGCCTCGCTCTTTCTTGCCTGAGGACCTACTTCTCAAAAAGGTCATCCTATCTACCAAAGACTCTCGGGAAGGGAGGCTAAGACCTAACTAGGAAGGATCCTACACGGTCACAAATGTTGTAAGATCGGGTACCTACAGAATTCAGAACTCTAAGGAAAAAGTCCTAGACTATTCATATAATGCAGAGCACCTGAAGAGATACTACCAATAGCTGGGGGCAAGATAGTGGGTGCACAATTCAGTAGTCACCATTTTAATTATCTCTTGTTGTTTTTGTCAATTTTCATTGTTATCTACTTCAGATTATGAAATAAAAATTTGCAAGACTTTGTCTTTTTCAAAAGTTGTATCTCATTCCATAGAAGTTCATAAACTATTTACAAAAGATAGATCATGGTCTAGCAACAAAAACACATAGATAAGAATACTGCACTCCTGATATTACTCACTACTCCCCGATCTACTCCCATCAAAGTTCTCCTCCTCATCATCAGTCCTTGGTGCCTTATAGGGGATGAAGTTAGAAAAGTCATAGGCAAAAAAAGTTATAGAGACCTTCCCCTTAAGTTCCTCATAACCATCGATAAAGGCATCTGTTATGACCCTCTAATCAACATTCCTCTTCTTCTCCATCTCAACGGAGTGAGCCTCTACCCTGGTAGCTCTTTTAAGAGCTGCTCAAAGATCAACCTCTGCCACGATACCCCTCTTTCAGCTCCAGCGGCCTTCTCACGGGTCGTTCATAACTCTGCCTCTGCTCTCGCGAAGGCAGCCTCTTTGTCAGCCTCCAGCTAGGGGACCCTCACAAAACTCCAGAAGCTCGATCTCAAGTAGGGCAACTCCCTCATGTGCTAGCCTCAACTATTCCTCGAAAGCCTCTTGTGCTTGTCGAGCCCCAACCACTGCTCAACAGCTCCTCGTGCTTGCCTTTTTACTGCCAGATCTCTCAATGCCTTTTTGAGCTTCATCGTACTTGAAAAAAGGTAGGGGAAAACAGTAGCAACCTATAGGCATTCAAAAGGAAAACACATGAAAGAAATAAGTCAGGTACAAGATTAGGGCTAAATAAATGGCATACCATAGCAAAATCCATCATGGCAGTGTCAATGAAGCCCTTTGGACCTCGAGAGCCAACCTTTTAGATCTCCGCAGCTGTTACAAACCCCCAAAGTCATTTCTTGGCCATATTCACTTCTTGTAGCATGGATACGGAACCACTGTTAGAAATAAGGCAGCTATATGGAACCCTGGTCCTCGTCAAAGACTGCACTAGGGCCTCAATCCCCATGGTCGTACTAGGACTAGCTCAGGGATGCGAAGAAATAGCAACCAGGGAAGAAGTGGGGGCATCACCAGGTCCCACCTCCTGGGGACTAACCTAACCTACAAACCCTAGCTTAGGAGCACTGGGGGCATTAGACTTTACCCTCTTAGAGGAAGGAGGGAAAGACGCTACCTTAGAAGCATAAAGAGCTTCCATTATCGCCCTATCAATAGAGGGACCTGTGGAGTTGGTGTGAGACAAAAAGCTTACAAAGTCATAACCATGAAGAGTCTATTGGAAGAATCACATACGTTTCCTCTTCGGCCTAGGGGAGACTTTGAGACGACCTAATGCAGACACAATCTATGAAAACTCCTTAAAAAGATGGTCATGCACTACCTAGAGTCTACTCTCCTGGGGTCTACTCTCCTGCTCCACAAATAATGTGGGTGGAGCTGCAAGGGAACCAATCATACAGTAAGAATAGATATACGGTGACTAGACGTAAAAGCAAAAGTAAAATTCTTACCTAGCTTGGTCCTCGGAACAGTGTCCCACCTCAAAGACACTAGGTCAAGATCTCTCTCGGTGGCCCACTCACCTCCAGCAAAGAAAAACTTAGACTTCCAACTATGACAATTTGAAGAAAGTCCTATGATGAACTTGCCCGACCTTGGGGTGAAATGATACCACCCCAAATAAGGAGAAGGATAATCTAGAAGTAGGGCCGTGGCCAAAAACTCCTCGAAAAGGGGAGGAACATCAGCACTGTGAACTATCCACCATAATGAGAAGAAAGTTAGGATCACTTTCCACTTGTTAGGAGTTGACCTCCTTGGAGCCAACGATAGATATCCTAGGATCTGACAAATGGGCCCAGGCATTAGGAACCTCAAACCTGCATCTAAGACATCCTTGTAAAGTATGATCTCACCCGAGGAGTCATAACATGCTGGCTCATCCTCCTCCGCTCGACGACACATGATACCAAGAGGGATACGATATAAAGACACAATGCGGGTGACATCATCATCACAGCCAATTGAACTAAAAATGGAGATTACCTCGAACTATCGTCTTCCACAATCCTCTTGCCTCTCTAGGAGCCTCGTGTAGCGCCCTTCAACATGCCTCCATCAGAACGAGTGCTAGTTAGAATTAGAGGTGATGTCAAGAAATTCTAAGGAAAGGTAGATGTTAGGACTAAGGAAGTAGTGAAAAGTCAAGTGTTCACCTCACCGTCACGAGATCTCACACCAAATCCACTGGTGTCGCTTGGCCCATGCCCATCGTCTAGACCACTGATACCGCTGTCTGGCCTACACTCATCCACGCCCTATGATTGGCTGGTGTTACCTAGCACGGTTGAGCCGCCCAGCCCGACGTTGGCCCCTCTCTCCTTTACTTCGGCGTCGTCAAGCACACCTAGGGCGTCGTCTCTCCTAGCATTCATACGCTTCTTGACGTTGCCTAGGTCCAAGCCTCTACCGCCTGTCATGCTCCTAGCGCCACCCAACAACTCACTGGCATCGCCTAACGTCTAGGCTTTGGCATTGGCGTTGCCCTGACCTTTTATACTGATGGCAATACCACTTGCCTCGGACTAATTAACACTCTTGCACTACCCTACGTCACAAACAGCTTGAGCGTCTCTAGAGTCCAAGCTGAAGCCTCGTCTGGCGTCGCCATCACCTACAGAGCTGGGTGTCGTCTGGGTGCTAGCATCGCCCAGTGCCTAGGCCTTGACCCTGTCGTCATCGGTGCTTTCCACCGATCCTCTACGGTCATTGTCCAAGATCTGTGCCTCATCTCCCTTCTCCTTCACCAAGACTTGCCACGTAGAATCACTGGAGATACCCATCTTTATCTTCTCCCTTGTCTCCATACTCATCTCCTTCAAGTTTGCTCAATGATTTATAGAATGTGAAGGGGAAAATAGTGGTTTTAAGCCCTAGCTTTAAAAAGGGATATGATGGGTTTGACAAAAAATGCCCTTTAAAGCTTGAGGGCAAATACCTGAGTAAAAGAGGAGACATTGCCATCAAGTTTACCAGGCTATTGAAATATAGTTGTCGGAACAATAATTTTTCAACCACAGTGATTATCAAACTGAGAGAAGGAGCTCCACAGTTGCAGAACGGAAAAAGGATGAGCCGTGGGACTCAAGATACCTTCTTCCCTTTCTTTCACAAGCAATCGGGGGATGGGGGCAAATGATAAGCCCAAGTCTGATTAGGTCAGGCCCAAATCATGGATTTGGCCCTGTCTAAAGATCAAAGAGTCCAAGAAGATTGGAGCACGTGAAGAGCAATCATTGGGATAGTCACTCTCAAAGATCAAAATAATCTTCAATTGTGTTTACCCTTAATTGTAGTTATCCTCTCCAAAGAACTAGTATCTTTATCCTCACGTCATCGCCTCAACTAAGGCTCTATGCTTATAAATTGTAAGCCCTCTCCGCATGAGAAGGACATCTCTTTACACACCCACACAGTTATTTCTCTCTCTTAGCTACCACACCTCTCCTAGAGCTCATCTTTGCTCTCTCACTCACCTTACTTTATTAATAAAGATTCTTCGGTCACTGTTGCCATTTTCGAAGTGGAGTAGATCCTCTTGACAGAACCACTATACATTTGTGTGTTAACCCAGTATTTGTTTTTTACTATTGATTGTTTTATTTATTGTTCATTAATTATTCTGTCTTATACACTTGACTGTTAATTGTCCATAAGCCTATTTTATGCATCATCACATATCTTTCAGCAAGGAGTTGAGAGTTCAAACTGATTGTCGTTCCACTACAACTAGTGAGATGCTCCCTTGTGCACCCTAGTTAGAGCATGTGTTTTGGGAGAAAGTGCAATGCGAATGTGTTTGAACAAAAATTTATTGATCATTTGAGTGTATTAAACTATAGTATTATAAATATGACCCTTGGTGTACGGAGACTTTCTTTGATTAGTACGAAATCAAAGTATTAAAACTAATCTGAGTTATATAAAACATATGGTTTGCAGATATAGATTAATTTTTTTATGTATCAAACAAGAAAAGAAAATGGTTTATTAGATATTGCTATTGGACGAAAGATAATCCTTCGGTGATAAGTCTACTGTACAGTCTATATGGGATTAAGAAAGAAAAAGCTAAAAAATAAGAATATACTGAGAGTATGTAAGTTTTTTTTATGTGTCCAGTGATGACGTATCTCTTTACAAAAAAAATCAAACTTCTAGTACTTTTTGACTTATATGGACCATTCTTAATTAGTTTCTTTACGTGATAATGTAGCGTACCTTTCGTTGAATTGTCAAACAATCACTTTTAATGTTGTTGCATTGACCTTACTTTAAGGATATTTCTATGGCGATTGAGCATTGGCACTAAGAAGGATTTCAAGTTGTAATAGGAATAATAAATTTAAATATTTTGATTTTAAATTTTGATAATTTTTTAGAGTCAGGTTATAAAAAATTTATCTCTCATAAATACTTTAATCCAAGTGTAGATGACCTGTCTTTGACTAAATTAAAGAAAAAATTAATTAAAATATGCAATAACTAGCTTTCACATCCCATATTGTTGAAGGGGGAGGGGGGGGGATTGAGGACAGAAGGAGGTATAGAATGTTTGTTGGAGGCTTAAATTGGTAGAATTGTAGAGATGGTGATTGGGCTAAAATATTTAGCAGTGATGGTGGAGCTAGGGCATGTAGGTGGAGGTTGTCAGCGGGGAAATAGATTAATTTTATTTGCAGCTCTCTTTGGTCCGGCCAAAGTAATTTATACTAAAATGAGAATATTTATAATGAATAAATCTTTCATAGTTTAACCTTAAGAGGTAACCAAAATTTAATTTCAAAAGATTTACAGCTTGTCCCGTTATCACTTAAACATATCTCGTACTAAGGATTTAATCATTCAAATTGCTTGCCGTTCCACTGCAACTGGTGATGCGCTCCCTCTGGCAAGATAGTTAGAGTATGTGTTTTAGGAGACAGGGAAATTGTTTTGACTACTCTGATTGTATGTGAACAAAAAATTATATTATAAATATGACCCTTGGGTGTGGACCGTGTGGTGAGACTTTCGTTGACAAGTATGTAATCAAATTATTAAAACTAATGTGAGTTATATAAAATATATAGTTTGCGGATATAGATTAATTTTTTTATGTATCAAACAAGAAAAGAAAATGGTTAAATAGATATTGATATTGGACGCAGGATAAACCTTTAGTGATAAGCCTAGTACACTGGATTAAGGCTGACAAATAAGAATATATTGAGAGTGTGATTAGGTTCTTTTGCCTCATGGTTATAAATAAGTCAAACACAGTACATCAAGGAAGGAAAAACTAACAAGGAAGAATATAACAAAGGGAAAATTACAGAAAAGATACGAATCATTGGGTTTTTTTCTTGGTCGTTACGATAATCAAGAGTTTAATGGAGGATAATAAAAGAAAACTTCGGATGGAAATAACCTAAATGGAGAGAAATAGTTTTCTGTGATTTTAAACACAAATAATTTTGTGTCTTTCGATTGGTGGATCCCAGCAACTTGCTTGAGTTTGGTCTTAAACAGCTGTTGGAGTTACCTGCTGGAGAGAGAGAGACGAGAGAAGAAAAGTGAGAGTTGCTGCCCAGAAAAAAAAAAAACAGATTTGGTGCAGTACTGTGTGGGGAAGGAGCTGCAGCTCCATTCTTGGGTCTTAGAAGGCTGTTTTTTTTGGTTTGTTTCTTGCTGAAAAAAAACTCGGATGAGTTCCCTTGTATTGCTTTTTATTGTAAGTCAATTTTGATGAAATAGACTAGATTTTTGGATTGAATTGGAATGATACCTGTATCAGGTTTTTTTGTTTGCCCCGGTTTTGCTGTATTCTTGTGTAAATTTTTTTGTTCTTGGTGAGATCATTGCTCCTCATACCCAAACAAACACATATTTGATTTCAATGTTTTGAACAGATTACAAGAAGAGAATATTTGTGGGCAAGACCCAAGACTGCTTTAACGGAATTGAACGTCAAGAATTTTGAACTGTTGCTTGCTGATGAGGACGACCACCGCCGTCGGAGAAGATGACCGAAACGGCGAGGGTTTGAGACCAATCAAAAAGTGATTTTGGCATGTGGACCCCACATTATAGACGTGGTCAAAAAAAAAAAAGAAAAAGAAAAAGAAAAATAGAAAAATCACACAGCCGATTTTTTTGACTCTCTCCTTCCACTCAAATGTACACCACCGCCACCACTACCCACCGCTGAATCACCACAACAAGCCACGATCACGATCACTATAACCACCACAACCACTGCCATCACCACTGAATTGTACACTACCGCCACCACCATCACCACCAAAACCCATAATCACTATCACCACCAGCACCACCATTAGATTGTACCCCACCATGTCCACCTCTGAACTGTACACCGCCACCACCCACCATTGGATTGTACACCACCATTACAATCACCACAACCGACCATAACCATCACCATCACCACCATCATTACTATCACCATCACCATCATCAGGATTGTACGCCACCACGTCCACTACTATCCAGCTCTGAATTGTTCACCGCCACGGTACCACCACCACAACCCACCATCATTGGATTGTACGCCACCACTACCACCTCTGAATTGTACACCCACCACCACCACTATCAACCACTAGATTGTACACTACGAACATCATTACCACCATCACAACCCACCACCACCCTCATTATCACGACGAAACCACCACCTCAACCCACCATCACTATCACCTTCACCATCACCATCGTCACCTTCACTATCACAATCACCATCACCACCATCACTATCACCACCACCATCACAACTAGATTGTATGCCACCATCACTATCACCACCACCATCACCACTGGATTAATTCGGCCACCACCTCCACAACTACCCACCTCTGAATTGTACACCACCACCACTACCCACCACTGGATTGTACACCACCCCTACTACCAACCACTGGGTTGTACACCACCCTGACCACCACTACGCACCACTGAATTGTACACAACCACCACCACCACCACCACCATAACCACAACTACCTACCACTTAATTATACAACACAACCACCACACTTTTCTTCAGCTCAAAATTTAACAAAAAGAACACTACAAAAACATAGCGCCCCGAAAAAAAAGGAAACAACATATAACCTCCTCTGATATGTATATATCGAAGTTCAGTTGATGTATATGGTCACCCCGAATAGTCGGATGCTATGGCGTTCGAGCTCCATCAAATACCCATCTCCATTAGTCGACCGATAGAATCGGAGTACGTCATCGGGCATAAGTTTCTTCTTCTCCGCAAAATTCATCCACTGATATGTCATCGCGCGTCGACTGCTGTTCCTTGTCGAACATATGAACTCCCAGGTGGTCTCTCCATTTGGGTCCAGTACATACATGATCTCATTTCCAGAAGGTAAGTCAAGTGCCGACTTTGGTATCTCCAGGTTACGTGAAACGTCTGATGCTGAGAGCTTCTTTTCGAAACAAAGTACATAGCCTTCCATTAATTGTCGAAGGTCCAAACCCTGAAACGCATAAAAACCGAATGATTCTTTGTAATGTGTAAAAATTTTGAGAAAAAGAAGCATGAGAAACACTCGAAAAGTGTCTCAGTAGTGAGTACACATTTTTTGTGTGCTTGTGTTGGTGAGGGCTTAGGATTTTGAACCTTTTTTAATTATTATATAGAGGAGAGAGATGTCGTAGAAAAGCCATTTGGATTGAATTGGGATATTGCCGTCGTTGAGGATGACATACCCTTTAATGGGTTGCCACGTGTTAAAGTAGTTATAATTTTTAAATTTTTTCATCGGATTACTTAATACATCGTTATATTAATTAGTACGAGACTTTCTTTGATTAGTACGAAA
The DNA here is from genome assembly GCA_963454935.2 of Ilex paraguariensis. Lineage (NCBI taxonomy): Eukaryota > Viridiplantae > Streptophyta > Magnoliopsida > Aquifoliales > Aquifoliaceae > Ilex > Ilex paraguariensis. Next base: position 24,179 of record CAUOFW020009947.1, read on the forward strand.
TGAAAGTTTTATGAGTTATATTAAATATATTGTAAAAAAAAAAAAAATTTGGTAGTGGGAAGAGAAAAGGGAGTTTGAACCATTGATTTTAAAAAGACAATTTCTACACAAGGTAAAGAGTACTATTGAATCAAAAGATTATCGATAATTATATAAAATATAGGGTTTACAAATATAGATTAATTTTTTAATATATCAAACAAGAAATGAAAATGGTTAATTAGATATTGCTATTCCATGAAAGATAATCCTTAAGTGATAAGTTTACTATACAGTCTACCCAAAAGAAAAACAACCGCAGCCTTCTAGTTCTTTTTGACTTTTATAGACCATTCTTAATTTTGTTTCTTTACGTGATGGAGTAGCGTACCTCTCGTTGAATTGTCAAATAATCACTGTCAATGTTATTGTATTGAACTTACTTTACGAATATTTCAAAGGGAATTGAGCATTCACACTAAAAATTAGTCTAAATTATAATCGGAATAAGGTGTAAATTCAGATGTTATCGAACATAAGTTTCTTCTTCTCCACAAAATTCATCCACTGATACGTAATGGCCCATCGACTGCTGTTACTTGTCGAACATATGAACTCCCAAGTGGTCTCTCCATTTGGGTCCAATACATTCATGATCTCATTTCCCGGAGCTAAGTCAAGTGCCGACTTTGGTATCTTCATGTTACGCGAAACGTCTGGTGTTGAGAGCTTCTTTTCGAAATAAAGTACATAGCCTTCCATTAATTGTCGAAGGTTCAAACCTTAAAACACATAAACACTGAATGATTCGTTGTAATGTGTAAAGATTTTGAAAAAAAGAAACATGAGAAACACTCTTGAAAAGTGTCTCAATAGTGAGTCCACATTTTGTGTGTGCTTGTGTGTGAGGGCTTAGGATTTTGAAGGGGACTTTTATATAGTCTCTCCTCCCTTTTTTATCCTCTTAAAAAAATAAAAAATATATATAATCGTCACAATTGTCGTCATTATTAGGTGGAAAATGTTGAATTGGATTGCATGTACATTGACATCATTGAGGATACATCCCCCTTTAATGGAAGAATTTCTTGGCTATGCACACTCAGTGGGTTGCCACGTGGTGTGTAATAAACACCTACAAAAATATCTCGGCACGTTGGCGATGCCGCCACATCTGTGTGTAATAAATAAAAAAATGCGTATTATTGACCGTCCTTTTTGGACACTGCCGCCACATCTGGTTTCCAACCCACGACATAAGGGGAAAATATTTATTACTATGTTAATATAACGTGATAAAATGATATGTTATTATTAATTAATATTATTAAAATAAATAAATTAATGAATCATACAAAAATTAATAACTAACATATCATATAAGTAAATATGATAATTTAAAACTCGGTACAAAAATTTAAATTTAATTGAACTAAACTACATTAATGAAACTTTTTCTGGCCCTTTATGCAATTTTTTTAAAAAAATAAGACTAAACGGGTATTTATTACTCCATTATTTTGTCTCCTCTTTCGCTATTACTCTTTCACTCTCTCTTCCTTATATTCTATTTATCTATTTCTCTCTCTCTTTTTCTTTTACATTGATAATTTTTTTTAAATATGTAAAGATATAATTTAATTTTTTCACCTCTCTCTACTTGCTCTCTCTTTATTTTCTTATTCTCTCCATTTTTCTATCTCCTTATATAAACATTATACAACACAATTACATTAATCAGTTACAATTACACTATAATACACTAAACAATTATTTATGTGTTCTAATAAACCAAACAATTACACCAAACAATTATACGAAGTTACAACACCAACTCAATTTGTCATTTTGTTATTTACATAAATCAAAGAGTTACATCAGTATCACAACATGGTTACACCAATTATATATACCAAATTAAATTTATCATTACACAAAAGACTTTACTATTATACTAAATTTGATATATATTATTAGTGTAACGATGTCGCGATATTAAAATAGTGCAACTATTTAGTTTTATGTAAACAACTGAATGACAAATTTAGTTGGTGTTATAAATTTGTGTAATTGTTTGATTTATTAAAATACATGAGTAACTTTTTAGTGTATTATAAGACAATTGTAATTGATTTGTGTAATTGATTAGTGTAATTGTGTTTTTGAAATATTGATATAAATAAAGAGATAAAATTGGGATAGAGAGAAATAGTTAGAGAAAATAGGAGAGAGAGAGAGAAAAAAATAAGAGATAGATGAAAAAATAATCAAATTTTACATATTTGAAAAGAAAATAAATTATCAATGATAGATATAGAGAGAAAATAGGAAAGAGGTGAGGAAAGAGAGAGAGATTGAAAGGAAATGGGGGAGAGATAGTGAGAGAGTCTAATAAAATCTATACATATTTAATTAGATATATAACTGTTAATCAAAAATGCATAATTTAAACGAGGATATTTATATAAAACAATTTTGATTTATTTGAATTTTATACCTAAACACAATATATTTTATTAAAATTGAACTTAACAGAGTAAATAATTTATTTATACATTTTTCTTCAAATAAGTTTAAAAAATTATACCCACAACCAAAGAACCCAAGTAAATAACTCCCTACCCATTTGTCATATAAGCCCAAGTAAAGTTCACATTTCCTATTTAGAGTATTATTACTAGTTGTTGATACTATGTCATCGATTGTGACATGATAATACATTACTTTCAATATTTAGCAATATTATATAGATTTAAAAATTAGATTTGATAATTACAGTCATTGATTTTACTATAAATTTTAGTATTTATTAAGATCTATTTAATAATTATGATTATCAAATTTAATTTTTAAATTGTTGTATTATTATTCTTCAATATTGATTAGACTTAAAGGTCCGTGCATGAGATTAAATTTATTCTGGATAACCTGTAAACTTTTGGGTTTACGGGTATCCATTTAGGTGTTGACACATAAGCCAAGTGGGGGCAGACTTGTCTTCAATTCCTGCCTCTTTGATTCTTCTCTGTCGCATAATCACACGCGCACAAACACATGGCCGACGTCCCCTCCTCTGTCATCTCCTATCTCCCAGCCGGTGTACCTCCACTTCATCGGTGAGATTTCTGTGGCTTCAAATCCACCCAGTGGGCTTCTGTTCTGATGAATAATGTTGGTGCATCGGCTTCTCTTTCCTCGATTTCGACTAGCTATTGACGATCAAGACAACAACCAGATTGAAAAATCCGACCGCATCAACCAGCTTTAGTCCATGACTCCGGTGACCTCAACGATGGTGGAGGGATGTCAGGTATCAGAGTATCAAGATCAAAATTTGGTGCACTGTAATGCTATGTTTGCTAAGAAAGATGGAAAGCAAGGAGGAAGAAAAATAATAATGATATATTTTTTTTTTTTTATGTTTTATAAAATGGGTGAAAAAATTAAAATAATTAATTTTTTTTTTGTGCTTGGTAAGAAGAAAAAAGTATTTTTTAAATTTTTAATTTTTTTCAAATAAATATAAATATATTTTTTATCATTGTATTAATATATGTAAATATCAAAAAGATATATAAACAAATAAAATATATTTCAACGCAAATAATTAATTTTTCATTCACTTTCCTTCTAATTTTAGATTGATTGATTTTGGTGAGTTAAAAAGAATACTCATCTATCTATTTTTTCAACCTTAGCCCTAATTCTAACTCAACCTCAACCTTAGTACCGCCCAAATTAAATTCGAATATACTCGGGTTAAATTCAAGTTACCCAATTAGGATTTTGGGTTAGAATTCATGTTACTCATGCAATCTATTTATGTTTTATCCATGACTTAAATTGATAAGCACCAATTTATTGAAAATTTGAAAAACTCAAATAAATCAAATTATATTTGTTGTTGTTACTAACAACCCCATCCCGTCCAACATTAGGCAAAAATTCTTCTCCCTCTCTTACTTCCTCACACATTCCACTACTTCTCAATTCAAGTACTTTCCTCACTGTATCATCATTCTATATTGTCTTAGCTACCAATTCGAGAAAAGAAGGATTCATTCTCTCTTTCTCTTCCTTAACATAAACCCTCACTATCTCCACCACATCATTCCCTTTACTCATCTTTACCACATTTTGATGAACATTCTTATCCCACAATGAGGCTTCAATCTCATCCTTCCAATTCTTTAATTCCTCTGAAACCAACCCCCCCCCCCCATTTCAATTCCTCTTATGGTCGAGAAAGGGGAAGACATTGAGAGACTAAGAGTCCAGTTAGAGAGGCAGGGAATGATTGAGTTACGGTGATGACAATGAGAGGGTGGATGAGGATGAGGGGCGAGGCTCAACTGAGTGAGAGAGGCTATGAAATATAAGGTGATTAATTAAAGGCATAAAGACTAATTTGCTTTTGATGACATAAATAACTATATTACAAAATTGATAATAACAACGAGCTAGTAACAGTAACAACGACATAGTAACAGTGACAAAAAGATATAAACAATAGCAGCACCACAGTAACACGACACAGTAACAATAATAACAACATAATAATAATATCACTATCACAGTAACACGATTACAATAATAGCAATGCTCGTGTGGATGGAGTGTAAGGGGTGATGGCTAAAAATTGAGGTGCTATAGAAGGTGGCAGGGTTAAAGCTTATAGTGGTTGTGAACTAGACAACAACATAATCACAATAACAGTCACAATCATTATCAAAATTCTACAAAATTAGACAATAATATGAGCGTAAGTGTCGTATTAAAAGTTAATTATTTATAATTTTAGGAGAGAGAAAACGGTAAGTGTAGAACTTGGAGGAAGGGTGATAATCTTTGAAGGAAGAACCTAGGTTAGATTGTACCATTGATCGACTTGAGGACCTGTCTTCGGTTCAGCTTTATTGTTGTTGATTGCCATTTTTTTCTCCTTTTCCAATCTGCCAGAAGCAGTTGTCGATGAGATTGATCGATAGGAAACCCTAGAACAACACGTAAACCAAAAAACACCAACTGAATAATGATCGAAAGCCAAGGCGAAGAGAGTTTGCATAGATCAAATGAATAGTAAGAGAGAGAGACAGAGAGAAAAGTGATCTTCTTGGCACCAAAAGGGAGAGAAAAAGAGACGTATGATACACGAGAAGATAAAGTGGGAAATAGAAAAAGAAGAAAATAAACTACTGGACCTACTTACAAAAAAATACATAACATATGTTCTTAATAATCAAAAAATATCACGTTTGAATCTATTGACAAAAAAGATCCCATGTTATACTTTGTTCCAATTTTTTCTAGTTGAATTCAGATTGATCCACTCAAATTGCATACTGGAGCAATGGATTAGAAGGAAAGTTAATCCATTATAACTTTTTTCATTAAATCTTCTCTCAATCATTAAATCATAACGAATTTAAGTCAACTATCAATTTAAATCATACTTAACAAATTTAAATCATACTTGCTGATGGGACTTTTCTGAAAAAACCCTATGATGAAGACACGTGTCCTCGGTTTTACTAAAACACTTGCTAAGATCAAGCACCATCGGCGCACCAGGTCCTCTCCCCCGAGGTACTCGTCATATAGGATCATACNGGGACTTTTCTGAAATACCCTATGATGAAGACACGTGTCCTCGGTTTTACTAAAACACTTGTTAAGATCAAGCACCATTGGCGCACGAATGTCCTCGCCCCCGAGGTACTGGCATATATGATCATACATTCAGTATATTTCACAACTGACACGTGGCCTCGGTCTGATATGTACCTCGGTCGACATACCTCCCTCGGTCCCCCGAGATGAGCCTTTCCTCGGTGCCGAGAGGTACCCCATCCTGGACGCTTCCTCTACTCCAGGATAAGCTACTGACGTACAGGTCATTAGCTTAGGCTATTTATCATGACCTCGTCTTACACAAGTAATGTCAGAACGTACTGGAATACAGAGGTCACAGCCAATAGGGGATGGACGCGTGGCATATGATATCACATCAAAGATAGACATACCGCATGCCGGTGCTGACACGTGACTTGGGAAAGCAAACAATTAATTGCACCATTCCCTTGATAAGACCGCATTCAATGCGGTAAGGCTCGAAAATGAAAGACAATAAATGCTCCTATTACAGAGCATTTA